>CAUYLG010048063.1:0-58268 GCA_963573385.1 Cacajao melanocephalus | reverse complement strand
TTTCTGTTACCTTTCTCCAGAATGAATTTTCTTTTTCTTTTTTTTTTTTTTTTTGAGACGGAGTCTCACTCTGTCGAGGAGGTGGAGTGCAGTGGTGTGATCTCAGCTCACTGCAACCTCCGCCTCCCAGGTTCAAGTGATCCTTCTACCTCAGCCTCCCGAGTAGCTGGGACTACAGGCACACGCAACCACAACTGGCTAATTTTTTCTTTTTTTCTTTTTCTTTTTTTTTTTTTAATAGAGACAGGGTTTCACCATATTGGCCAAGCTGGCCTCAAACTCTTGACCTTGTGATCCACCCACCTCAGCTTCCCAAAGTGCTGGGATTACAGGCATGAACCACCATGCCCAGCTGATTCACATGTTTTTAGCTCAAATCACATCACCAGGAAATAGAAGTAGTGGACGTTAATTGTGTAACTATAAGGTGGATGTTGGCCTTGATTCCCAGCCAGAGACAGAGGATTTGTCCTGAGGCAAAAGAAGCTTAAGCTTCAAGACTCCTTGATTTCATCCAAAGCCCTAATTCTGTATTCACTATTTTGTATTATTCTTTCTAAAGAGGACCCTGCTTATTGGAAAAAGCTTTAGGCATCACACTTAAGAACTGCGCCCCCATCGCTAGCAGTAAAGAACCTTCCGTGCTTCTACATCCCAGGAGGATCTGTGCCTGTTTGTTGTCTTCTCTTGGCCTGTCTCCCTCTGTGATCATGCTTTTGTGTCCTTTTAGCCCCTCCTCCTCTTCTGAGCTGAGATCTACTTTCTGCTCCCTCCAATTCTTTAATCCACTAACAATTATGAAGCTGGATGAGCACACGCACACACATACACACATTTGTTTTAGAGATAAATTTAGAGATCGGAAACTATGTTTAAAGATGGCACCATTCATCCCAATGACTCAGACAGAGCTATTCCCAGTTCATGTGGAGCGCTTATATTGAAAATAGAGCTAGGAAGCATCTTTGATTCAGTAATGCCAGAGTATAGATTTTCCAGGAGTAGATTCAAAAGTACTATTAATAGGAGGAGAGTGTTTTCATTGTGTGATGCTAGAGTGGGTGGTGGTTTCAGGAAAAAATGTAATACTCAGTGGCAAGGCGTGCTTGTCCTTGGGGGATTCAGGACCAACCTGGCCACAGCTACTGCTGGTCAAGGTGCTGCCTGGAAGCAGCAAGGAATCACAATCCTCCAACAATTCACAGGAATCCAACCTCACTGCCCCCTAACTCCAGAGCCATCAGAGCTGTAGGGGTAGGGATTATAGGATACTTGGGGAGATAGAAGGCAGGTTCCAACCTGTGGGAAAGGTTGTAATTTCCAAGGTAAGGGTTAGGAGATCTCATACTGGGAGGGAAATTAAAGGAGAGCAGGAGACAATCGAAAATTGGGGGAAGGCCAGACACAGTGGCTCACACCTTTAATCCCGGCACTTTGGGAGGCTGAGGTGGGTGGATCACATGAGATTAAGAGTTGGAGGCAAGCCTGTCCAACATGGTGAAACCTGTCTCTACTAACAATACAAAAATTAGCCAGGCATGGTGGTTCACGCTTGTAATCCCAAGTACTTGGGAGGCTGAGAGAGGAAAATTGCTTGAACCCAGGAGGTGGAGGTCAAGATCATACCACTGCACTCCAGCCTGGGTGACAGAATGAGACTCTGTCTCAAAAAAAAAAAAAAAGGAGGAAACACATAGTATCCATTCAAAATATTCTCTTAATATATTTAATTCTGTTAATTTTACATATGTATGTACATATATACACACACATATATGTTAGGAATTTGTCAAATTATTATTTTGGAGGGGAAAACTTTGATATAAAACAGATTTTTAAAAGGTATAAAATAACATTTCGGTAACACTGTAGATACCCTTTCAAAAACTTCATATAGTTCTACTAACAACCTTGTAGAGAAATTTTTCTATTTTGTCTCCATGTTGCATAGGGAGAAACTGACCTTGGCGAGCTGGGAGACTGCCTAAGCACATCTTCAGAATAGTCTCTGAAGGCCTGAAAGGAGAGGCCTGCCTCACCTTCCTCTCACCCTGAGTGGTATGGTGGGATGAAGGTGCAGTTTCCTATCCCTGTTGGCTTTTGCTCACTTACCTGACATTTCCATCATGTCTAACCCCCTGCAGTCAGCAGAATAACGGCCCTCAGTGATATCAGAAGAAACCTGTAAATGTTACCTGTATGGAAAAAAGGTCTTTGCAGATGTGATTAGGGATCTTATCCTGCGATATCCAAGTGGCCCCTAAATGCAGTCACGTGTATGTGAATAAGAAGGAGGCAGAGGGCTGGGTGTGGTGACTCACACCTGTAATCCCTGCACTTTGGGAGGCTGAGGTGGGTGGATCATCTGAGGTCAGGAGTTTGAGACTATCCTGGCCAAATGGTGAAAACCCATCTCTACTAAAAATACAAAAATTTACGCAGGCATGTGGTGGGTGCCTGTAATCCCAGCTACTCAGGAGGCTGAAGCAGGAGAATTGCTTGAACCCAGGAGGCAGAGGTTGCAGTGAGCTGAGATTGTGCTATTGCACTCTAGCCTGGGTGACAAGAGCAAGACTCCATCTCCAAAAAAAAAAAAAGAAAAAAAAAGCTCCTTTTTTTTTTTTTTAACATACAGGGGAGAAAGCGATATGAGAGATTTGAAGGTGCTGCTCTTTAAGATGGGCAAACCAGGGAATGCCAGCCCCCACTGGATGCTGGAAGAGATGAGAAACTGATTCTCCCCTAGAGCCTCTGAAGGTAGAAAGGCACTGCTAACACCTTGATTTTGGCCCAGTAAGACTGATTTTGGACTTTCGTGCTATAGAAATATAAGAGCATAAAAGTGTGTTGTTTTAAGCCACGAAGTTTGTCCTAATTTGTTAAGGCAGCCACAGGAAACGAATACAACCTCTATCAGAATCCCATGTGTTTGGTCTGACAAAGATGGGCAGCCCTGGCATCTCATCATCAGATGCAGTGATGACTTCTTAGGGGTTCCTAGGTGGAGAGGGTGTCTTAGTCCTTTTTCATGCTGCTGATAAAGGCATACCCCAGACTGGACAATTTACAAAAGAAAGAGGTTTAATGGACTGACAGTTCCACGTGGCTGGGGAAGCCTCGCAATCATGGCAGAAGGCAAGAAGAGCAAAGTCACATTTTACATGGAGGCAGCAGGCAAACAGAGAGCTTGCACAGGGAAACTCTCTTTTATTATAACCATTGGCTCTCATGAGACTTATTCACTGTCACGAGAACAGCACAGGAAAGACCTGCCCCCATGATTCAATTACCTCCCACTGGATCCCTCCCACAACATGTGGGAATTCAAGATGAGATTTGGGTGAGGACACAGCAAACCATATCAGAGGGCCTGTTGGGCCAGTGCCCCCTCCTAACCTGTGGAGGTCTATATGAGTTTCCTAGTGCTGCCATACAAATGACCACAAACATGGTAGCTTAAAACAACAGAAACTGATTCTCTCACTGTTCTTGAGGCCAAGTCCAAAATCAAGGTGTTAGCAGGGTCAATTTCTTGCAGAGACTCTGAGAGAGAATCCATTCCACGCCACTCTCCTACCCTCTGGTGGCTCCTGTAACCCTTGGTGTGCCTTGGCTTATAGTGCATCACTCCAGTCTCCAACTCCACCCTCACACGAATCTTCACCTGGCCTTCTTCCATGGGTTTCTATTTATTTTCATATATACAGATGTGTATATACACATATGTGTATGTGTGTATATATATATATAATTTTCTTTTTTCTTTTTTTTTTGAGACAGGGTCTCACTCTGTTACTCAGGCTGGAGTGCAGTAGCAAGATCACGGCTCACTGCAGACTCAACCTTCTAGGCTCAGGTGATCCTCTTGCTTCAGCCTCCTAAATAGCTGGGACTACAGGCATGCACCACCATGCCTGACTAATTTTTGTATTTTTTGTAGAGACTGGGTCTTGCCATGTTGCCCAGGCTAGTCTCAAACCCCTGGGCTCAAGCAATCCACCCACCTCAGCCTCCCAGAGTGCTGGGATTACAGGCATTAGGTATCATCCCCAGGCTAACGTTAAATTTTTTTTTTCCATACAGATAGGGTCTTGCTATGTTGTCCAGACTGGTCTTGAACTCCTGACCTCTAGCAATCCTCCTGCCTCTGCCTCCCAAAATGTTGGGATTGCAGGCTTGAGCCACCACGCTCAGCCTCCCCATGTTTCTGTGTATCTTCCCCTTTTCCGTCTCTCACAAGAACACTGGTCATTGGATTTAGGGCCCATCCTAATCCAGAGTGAACTTATCCCAAGATCCTTAAATTAATTACATCTTCAAAAACTCTACTTCCAAATAAGCTCACATTCACAAGTACTAAGAATTAGGACTTGGACATATTTTTTGGGAGGTTACTCATTACAGGGGCTAATACCCTCCCCTCCCACTCAGTGGGAGAAGGATAGAGAATCCAGCAGTCACCTACCCAGCCTAATGAAGGCTTGGCAAGTTGCAGCAACTTGCCCACAGTCAGGCAGCAAATTTCTGACACCAGGCCTCGTAGACACTCACCTCAGAATCTCTAACCCAGCATGATTTCTTTTTTTTTTTTTTTAAAGATAGGGTTTCACCATGATGGCCAGGCTGGTCTAGAACTCTTGACCTCAGGTGATCCACCCACCTCAGCCTCCCAAAGTGCTAGCATTACAGGCGTGAGCCACCGCGCCTGGCCACCCAGCATGATTTCCACTGCACTACTCAGCCTCTCATGTAACTCCCTACCTAGGAACAATACTATTTCATTCAAAATTGGCTTCAGCCAGGTGAACTGGCCCATGCCTTTAATCCCAGTGCTTTGGGAGGCTGAGGCGGGATGCTCACTTGAACGCAGGAATTCAAGACTACAGCCACCTATGATAGCGCCACTGCATTCCAGCCTGGGCAACAGAGGAAAACCCTGCCTCAAAACAAACAAACATATAAAATCACCTTCAAATATCTACCTTGTTAATCTTGACACAATCCCTTTTGGCAGAAAAGACAAGCTTACCATACACTAAACGTGGGCATCATACTTCAAGTTGACGTCTGAAAAATTTAAGAAAACATTATGATTCTTATCTTCCTGTTCCTATTGCTAAATGATGTTTCTTTCTCATAAATGGAAAAATTTCTCAAAAGCTAGCTGACTTTATGCCCCTTAGCAGCCATCCTGATGCTTCAGAATGTAGAAGATTCTTTGCATTGAAGTAAAAATAATCACCTCCCAGTTTGTGATGAGTTCTCTGGTTCTACAGCCCTTTGTACGAGTTACCTTACTTGCGCAGATGATTATCCTCAAGAGATGTCCTCAAGAGATTCCGGTCAGCAGTTTCCATTTGTTGGGCAGTATGTTTGAAAGGGAAGGAACCTGTTTCTGTGGGTGTATGCTAGACACTTTACACCAGTAGTTTTGTTGTTGTTGTTTTTTTGTTTTGTTTTGTTTTTTTGAGGCAGAGTCCTGCTCTGTTGCCCAGGCTGGAGTGCAGTGGTGCAATTTTGGCTCACTGCCGCCTCCACCTCCCAGGTTCAAGTGATTCTCCTGCTTTAGCCTCTGGAGTAGCTGGCATTATAGGCACACACCACCACACCCTGCCATTTTTTATTTTTATTTTTAGTAGAGACAGAGTTTTGCCATGTTTGCCAGGCTGGTCTTTAACTCCTAAGCGCAGGCAATCCACCTGCCTCAGCCTCCCAAAGTGCTGGAATTACAGGTGTGAGCCATTGCACCCAGCTGACACTTTACCACTTGTATAATCCTAGCACAGGTTTGAGATTTCTTTGGACCCGCAGCCACTGTATGAAATTCACTGACATTCACAAGCACTTGTCAAGCACTGTGCCCGTCCCTGCACTGCTCCCTCTATCAGCTCCCTAGGGCTGCCATCACCAGGTGGCAAACTGGGTGGCTGAAAACAGTGGAAATCTATTCTCTCACAATTCTGGAGGCTGGAAGTCTGAAACCAAGGCATTGGCAGGGCCACACACTCTCTGAAGGCAATCAGGAAGGATCCTTCCTTGCCTTTTCCTAGTTTCTGACGGCTTCTGGCAACCCTTGGTGTTCCTTGGCGTGTGACTGCATCACTCCAATGTCTGCCTCCACGTCATGTGGCATTTTCCTCCTGTCTGCATGTGTCTCTCTCAGCTCCCCTCTCCTTTTTTTTTTCTAAGAGATGGGGTCTTGCTCTGTTGCCCAGGAGTGCAGTGGTGCCATCACAACTCACCGCAGCCTCAACCTCTTGGGCTCAAGAAATCTTCCCCCCTCAGCCTCCCAAGTAGCTGGGATCACAGGCATACGCCATTATGCCTGGCTATTTTTTTTTTTTAAAGAGGGAGACCCTTTGTTGCCCAGACTGGTCTCAAACTCCTGGGCTTGAGTGATTCTCTATCCTTGGCCTCCCAAAGTGCTGACACTACAGGTGTGAGCTACTGCACCCAGCCAGTTCTCTTCTTCTTCTAAGGGCACCAGTCAAATTGGATGTAGGGCCCACCCACCCTAATCCAGTAGGACCTCATTTTAATGACTAATTATATCTGCCAAAAGCCCTATCTCCATAAGGTCACATTCACAGATTCCTGGTGGACATGAATTTGGGGAGAACACTATTTAATCCAGTATAAGTGCCAGGGGGGATTGTACCTTTTTTTGAATAGTTTCTACTACCCCCTTTAATATACCAATTCATATGTCACTGATATGGTTTGGCTATGTCTCTGCCCAAATCTCATCTTGAATTGTACTCCCATAATTCCCATGTGTTGTGGGAAGGACCTGGTGGTTGTGGGAAGGACCTGGTGGAAGATAATTGAATCATTGGGCATTTTCCCCATATTGTTCTTGTGCTAGTAAATAAATCTCATGAGATTTGATGGTTTTGTAAGGCGGTTTTCCCTTTCACTTGGCTCTCATTCTCTCTTGCCTGCTGCCATGGAAGATGTGCCTTTCACCTTTCACCATGATTGTGAGGCTCCCTCCAGCCACGTGGAACTGTGAGACAATTAAACCTCTTTTTCTTTATAAATTACCCAGTGTCAGGTATGTCTTTATCAGCAGCATGAAAATGGACAAAGATACTCACTTGGAAATAAAAAGGCATCGAGAGAGTAATAGAAGCCTTTTAAAATTAATCATATTGTTTCCTTCTATTTTAAAAGAGTACAGTTCTATTTACTCTTAAGGAAAAGTAAAACATCAGCCATGAGAGAATGAAGTACAGCAACCAAATTGTGAAACAGTGACTATTTGCAGCCACTCCCTCTGCCCCCACTACCTGAGTATGTTTTGTTGTTACTCACACTTCCTCTCCCCTTCCCTATTCTCAAGAAGGTTCCATCTCTGCAGCCAACCTGTATCTGATGACTTGCTCGGAGTTCTCAAAGCTGTATAGAGCAGATGGCCAAACAGATGACTTTGACATTCATCCTCCTCACCCCTCCCCCTCCCCTTCAAGCTGAGCTCCAGAGTGGGGAAGATCATGTGGCCAGGACCCAGCTGTCTTAGACTGCTCAAGCTGCCGTGGCAAAGTGTGACAGAGTGGCAGGCTTAACCAACAGAAATTTACATCCTCACACTTTTGGAGGCTAGAAGTCTGTATTGGTCCATTCTCACACTGATAAAAGGACATACCTGACACTGGGTAATTTATAAAGAAGTTTAATTGACTCACAGTTCTGCAGGGCTGGGGAGGCTTCAGGAAAGTTATAATCATGGCAGAAGGGAAAGCAAACGTCCTTCTTCACATGGCAGCAGTAAGGAGAAGTGCAGAGTGAAGCAGGCAGAAGTCCCTTATCAAACTATTAGATCTCATGAGAACTCACTCACTATCACAACAACAGAGTGGAGGTAACTCCCCCATGATTCAATTACCTCCCACAACACGTGGTGATAATGGGAACTACAGTTCCAGATGAGATTTGGGTGGGTACACAGCCAAACCATATCAAAGTCCAAGATAAAGGTGTTGGCAGGGTTGATTTCTCCTACAGTCTCTCTCCTTTGCTTACCATTGGCCTCTTCTTGCTGTGTCCTCACCTGGTTGTCTCCAGGTTTATGTGTTGTGTGTGTCCTAATCTTCTCTTCCTACAAGGACATCAGTCATATTGTATTAGGGCCCAACCTATTGACCTCATTTTACCTTGTCAGCTCTTTAAGAGCCCTGTCTTCAAACACAGTCACAGTCTGAGGTACTTGGGGGTTTGGACTTCAACATGTAGATTTTAGGGAGGCACAGTTCAGCCCGTAATCAGCTTACCTGCACTTCCCTCCTCTCCCCATCATTCCCTACCTTAGGACCCATCCAAATTACCCTACAAAATGTGGAGTCCCTTCTCTATGCACAATATGAAATATATGAAATAGTCTAGACATATAGAAACCAGATGCTTGCAACAACCTATTTTTGACTGATATACTCTTAAGGTTCTTGGACAAATGGGGGTACCTATTAAAAATTATTCTTGGCCAGGCGCAGTGGCTCATGCCTATAATCCCAGCACTTTGGAAGTCCAAGGTCGAGAGTTCAAGACCAGCCTGACAAACATGGTGAAACCAAGTCTTTACTAAAAACACAAAATTAGCCGGGCATGGTGGTGCATGCCTGTGATTCCAGCTACTTGGGAGGCTGAGGCAAGAGAATTGCTTGAACCTGGGAGGCAGAGGTTGCAGTGAGCTGAGATCGTGCCATTGTACTCCAGCCTGGGCAACAAGAGTGAAACTCCATGTCAAAAAAACAAAAAAGCAAAAAACAAAAAAAGATTCTTTTGGGCCAAACACAATGGCTCACACCTATAATCCCACCACTTTGGGCGGCTAAGGTGGGAGGATTGCTTGAGCTCAGGAGTTTGAGACCAGCCTGGGCAACAAAGAGAGACCTTGTATCTACTAAATTAAAAAAAAGATACACTACACCTGGCTAGGTGTAGTGGCAAATGCCTGTAGTCCCAGTTACTGAGGAAGTTGAAGCTGGAGGGTCGCTTGAGATCGAGGCTACAGTAAGCTATGATCATGCCACTGAGCTCCAGCCAGGGTGACAGAGCAAGACCCAGTCTCAATCAGTCAATCAGATCCTTTCAGAGACATCTTGAAAATATTTTTTAACTGAGAAAGTGGAAAAAAAAGTCAAGAAACTGGCTTAGTTTCATTATTAATCTAATCTAAAATAATAGGTTTGCTGTGTGCTAAAAATAATACTCAGACTCTCTGAATGAGTAAGCCCACTGAAAATAAACACAGCCTTTTAAAAAATCATAAAAACTTCAATTATAATCAACACCTAATATGGGAAAGTCTCTTCCTCTTAAAAATATTAAGAAGGTGGCCAGGCATGGTGGCTCACGTCTGCAGTCCCAGCACTTTGGAAGGCAGAGGTGGGGAGATCATGAGATCAGGAGTTCGAGACCGGCCTGGACAACATGGTGAAACCCCATCTCTACTAAAAATACAGAAATTAGCCGGGTGTGGTGGCAGGCTCCTGTAATCTCAGCTGCTCAGGAAGCTGAGGCAGGAGAATCATTTAAGCCCAGGAGGCAGAGGTTGCAGTGAGCCAAGATCGCGCCATTGCATTCCAGCCTGGGCGACAGAGCAAGACTTCATCTCAAAATTAAAAAAAAGAAAAAATTAAGAAGGTGAGCAATGAGCAACAAAAACATCTAAATTTTACAGACAATAAGAGCCTAAAGGTGGTATGCACAGAAAAACAAAACCAAATAGCTATTCATATTTTCCTTTAGGGGATGAGGACAAAGAAGCTCTAGAAGAGGGTTATATTGAAGCCAGAAAGGAAGCATACAAAAATATCCCTATCTACTTTTGTAAAGATGGGGTCTCACTATGTTGCCTAGGCTGGTCTTGAACCCCTGGCCTCAAGTGATCCTTCTGCCTCAGCCTCCCAAAGTGCTGGAATTATAGGTGTATGCCATCACCTGTGGCTGGATTTCTCTTTCAACAAGCAAAATAGAATCTTTCTTGGAGTCAGAAAGTAGATCAGGGAGCTTCTCACTATTGATGGTGTAATTAAGCAATGGATTCCTTTTCAGGTCATCAGCTTAGTGTCAGTTCCTGGTTCTATCTGACCCATTGTAGTAGTGGGAGGTGTAGAAAACTTGTGGCCAGGAGTGGTGGCTCACGCCTCTAATGCCAGCACTTTAGGTGGCCCAGACGGGTGGATCACGAGGTCAGGAGTTTGAGACCAGCCTGGTCAATATGGTGAAACCCTGTCTCTACTAAAAATACAAAAAATACACTGGCTGGGCATGGTGTCACGCTCCTGTAGTCCCAGCTACTTAGGAGGCTGAGGCAGGAGAATCCCTTGAACCCGGGAGGCGGAGGTTGCAGTGAGCCAAGATTGCGCTACTGCATTCCGGCCTGGGCGGCAGAGAGAGCAGAGGGAGACTCTGTCTCAACAAAAAAAGTGGGTGACAGAGAGAGCAGAGAGAGACTCCGTCTCAACAAAAAAAGAAAGAGAGAAACAAAGAGAAAAAGAAATCGCAGTCAGGAGGGTTTACATCAATTTCACGTATTACAAACAACAACAACTCAGTGCTAGGGAGGCAGTTCTACTCATCTTTACAACCTCACAAGGACAGGAATACATTCAACAGAAATACTCTTCTCTGCTACAAATGGATTGAAATAAATACCTGAGTTCCTGATAGAATGGAAAATAACAGCTTTGCATAGGTATAGAGTCACCAATGACACCAGAACAAAAATTATTGCTAGGTATTAAGGAGAAAATGTCTTGAGGATAAGGTGTGAATAACAAGTTCAGAAAAAGGGAAGGTCAGTCAGAAAAGAAAAAAAAGCAGTCTCTTGGGTGACAGAGCAAGCAAGACTCTGTCTAAAAAAACGGAGATGAAGGAAGATAATCATGCTACCTCTAATTTTCTATAGCAGGCTCCATAGAGCTCAAAATACTTTAAAGACATATTTTTATTCTGAAGTAGCAGGAAGGAAATATTGGCAGCATTTACAGATGGTGAAACTGAAGTGTCACTTAGTTGGGGGTTGCCTAGTTCTCGCTGCAGCATCGCGTAGCTGCGCAGGACAGGGCCTGGAGAGGGAGTTTCTGTCTTTCCCAGGAGCTTACAAACTCAGTCATCAGAAGGTTTCCCCAACCACAATATATACTATTTTAATGTAAAAATAGGATATGTTAATAATTATGTTAAAATTTCCATCAGAAATCTCAAGGTTATTGAGAACCATGATTAGTCTACTCATTACTGGCACAGTGGCTCATGCCTGTAATCCCAGCACTTTGGGAGGCTGAGGTGGGAGGTTGCTTGAGCCTAGGAGTTTTGAGACCGGCCTAGGCAACATAGTGAGACCTCATTTCTATAAAACATAAGTAAATAAATAAATAAAATATAGAGGGGACAAAGAGAAGTGGTCATTTGGTCAGTGTCTTGGTTTTCTAGGGCTGCTGTAACAAATTACCATAAACTGGGTGGTAGTTAACAACAGAAATGTATTTTCTCACAATTCTGGAGGCTAGAAATCAAAAAATCAGCTGGGCGCAGTGGCTCATGCCTATAATCCCAGCACTTTGGGAGGCCAAGGCGGGTGGATCACGAGGTCAGGAGTTCGAGACCAGCCTGGCCAACATAGTGAAACCCCCTCTCTACTAAAAATACAAAAATTAGTGAGGCATGGTGGTGCATGCCTGTAGTCCCAGCTACTCGGGAGGCTGAGACAGGAGAATCACTTGAACCTGGGAAGTGGAGGTTGTGGTAAGCCAAGATCATGCCATTGCACTCCAGCCTGGGCAACAGCAAGACTCTGTCTCAAAAAAAAAGAAAAGAAAAGAAATAAAAAATCAAGGTGTTGGCTGGGCCAGGCTCCCTCTGAAGGCTCCACTGGAGAATCCTTCCTTGCCTTTTCCAGAGTCTGGAGGCTGCCTGCAATTCTTGGTGTTCTTTGGCTTAAAAATATATCACTCCAATTTCTGTCCCATTTGTCACACGGCACCCTCCCTGTGTGTCTGTATCAGTGTTCAAATTTTTCTCTTCTTATAAAGGCACCAGTCATTGAACTAGTGTTCCAGTAAAACCTCAGCTTAACTTTTTTAGATCTACAAAGGATTTATTTCCAAATAAAGTCACATTCATAGGCACCAGGGATTAGGACTTGAGCATATCTTTAAGGGCACATGATTCAATCAACAGCAATCAGTTTAAAAACAAGATATTACTACCAGGTGGTAAATACACTTAAAACTACCAAAGGCCATGACTCTCCCCCAGAAAACTGAGACAGCATCATCTTTACTGTTGGAATAACCCAGAATGTCTTTCTGAATAAGCTCTCTCTACATGTTCTTCCCATTTTTAAGACTCATGAGTCTGTGTTGACACTTACCACCTCACAGACTCTCTCTATAAGGTCTTATGTGGCTTTTCCATTACAACATTTTCACATCCCCATCTTTGAAGCTGGTAACAGCATTTTTTTCGCAGAGGAAATTTGTCCTGAAATGGGGTGTTCTGTTCTAAAAAGTTCATGTATTCTTTAGAAGGAAAGGAGAGGCATGTCCACAGACAGAAAAACATCCTGTAAGGGTAATTAACATCTTTGACCTTCCATTCTGCTTAAGACTGGTAGACACCATTGGTCTGTTTAATACACATGACCACTTCCACTTAGGGACGTGGAAAATTAGGGGCAGAACACAAAAGAAACTTGCCAAGGTCTCACAGACCCTAAGAGGGTAAAGGGTAAGCTACAGACAGATGTCCCCTACTTCTGACCCCAAGAGCAACACAAGCAGGACTGGTGAAAGGAGGAGAGAGGATGGGATGGGAAAGGGCAGGAATAGAAGCTTCCTTCCTTTCTTTTGTACCAAGCAGCGGTTTGTTCAGGAGCCACTGTTTTCAGTTTGTGCACTGCTGCCTCTGCACCTCAGCAAATTTCTGACCTATCAACAGAATCAGAATAAGCCACTCATACAACACCCCACAACAGGGACCCATTGTCATGGAGTCAGGTGGCTGAGAGCTAAGCATTATTCCCCTGATCTGTCATGGGCATTGTTTTGAGGTTGGATGAAATCATGAAATGTAAGCATTCTTTCTGAGTCTGGAAGCAATCCAACAAAATCGAATGATTCATTCCTGAGTGACCCCAATTACTTCCTTTTACCCCACAACATTCTTTCTCCACCTTCTCCTACTTGAGTGAAAAAAATATTTATTCACTCAGTAACTGCTGTGTGCTAGTTTTAACAATCTGATCTCTCAAAGTAGTACTAGACATCAGCTCTCTCTTTTTTTCTTTAGAATTGAGAAATCACAGAGAGACAAGTCAAAATAACTCCTGAAGATTGCCTCTTAATGCAAGAGAAATACAAATAACCAGATTTCTTCTTTCTCTTTGGGGTTAAAAATGAAATCTGATGTGATTTATCTTTGCAATTCCAAAAAGACATTTAGTGTTTTATTTTCTCCTTTTCACCATATTTTACTTTCTCACTTTCTGCTGTTCTGAATTATTTTTATTGCCTTCTTTGTTCTTAGAATTTTCCTTTGCCCCATTTTTTCCCACTCCTTCAGTTTCCTAATTGTCCCAACTATTTCACCCTCTCTTTCTTATGGTTCTCTCTAGAATCACAAAAGTGTAGAAATTTAATATGAAAAAGGACGTTCAGTTAGTTTAGCATCATCTTACAGATGAAGGGCTAAGGTTTAGGGAATTTAGGGAATTTGTCCAAAGTATTGCAGTTAATTAGTGGGAGGACCTGGCACTGGAACCCAAATGTCCTGATTACCTGAACACAGTTCCAAGTCCTTCTTTGTATCTAACGCCACAAGTATATAAGACATCTTCATATCCCTGCCATGCTTGCTGATCTCTTGTGCTGCATACTAATGTCAAATCATAGGCTCTGGGCCATTAAGTATGGATTTATTTATTTGTTTTTATTTTTGAGACAGTCTCTGTTGGCCAGGCTGGAGTGCAGTGGTGTGATCTGGCTCACTACAACCTCCGTCTTCCAGACTCAAGCGATTTTCCTGCCTCAGCCTCCTGAGTAGCTGGTTATCACAGGCGCGCTACCACACCCAGCTAATTTTTGTATTTTTAGTACAGACAGGGTTTTCCCATGTTGGCCAGGCTGGTCTCAAACTCCTGGCCTCATGTGATCTGCCCCGTTGGCCTCCCAAAGTGCTGGGATTACAGGCATGGGCCAGCACGCCCAGCCAAGTATGGATTTAGAAAAGTTATTCTGGTGCTTATAAGTTTTGAGGAGTCTTTTTTCTGAGTAGATGGCAGACAATTTCATAAAATCTGTGAAATGCAGCGTCCTTATTTAATTTTATGAAAAAGAGAAATACAAAGAAGAAAAGGGGAAATTTTGATACAGTATTACCAATAGTAAAAGTGTTGAGAAAGAAAAAGGAAGTGAAATTTTACAACTCAAAAATATGCTCATTGTATACGCACAGATTTCAGTCATGAGCACAGTCTAATAATAAAACATTCAGGTCATAGGTCAAACAAGTAATTACAATCTGATGTTTTTCACTAATTAGAATGGAAGGAAATTTTATTCATGTTGTGTCCCCACAGTTCTTGATGCATCCCAAGTGCTCAATGCATTTTGTCTAATAAATGTTGACTGAAATAAATATGCGGTCTAGAGAAAGTTAAATTAGAAGATTGACTCAACTCTGGATTCAGGATTCATTTAATGCCAATATTCTAATTCTAATTTTGAAAAGCAGCAAGAGAATATTGCCAGTTAGAAAGAAAGAATCTGGCCGGGCACGGTGGCAAGCAAGCAGAAAGGAAGGAAGGAAGCAGAAAAGAAAGAAAGAGAGAGAGAGAAGGAAGAGAGAGAGGTGCACTGCCAGGTGCAGTGGCTTACGCCTGTAATCCTAGCACTTTGGGAGGCCGATGTGGGCAGATCACCCGAGGTCGAGAGTTCAAGACCAGCCTGACCAACATGGAGAAAGCCCTACTAAAACTCCAAAAATTAGCTGGGCATGGTGGCATGCACCTGTAATCCCAGCTACTAGGGAGGCTGAAGCAGGAGAATTGCTTGAACCTGGGAGACGGAGGTTGCAGTGAACTGAGATCACACCACTGCACTCCAGCCTGGTCTACAGAGTGAGACTCTGTCTCAAAAAAAAAAAAAAAAAGAGAGGCAAGAAAAGAATAAGAGGCATAACATAGGATAAATTAATTTATCATTATTATAGATATTATAGATGATATGATTGTCTACCTCTTGCTATCTTACAGAAACAGGTAGATTGAGACTTGTTTTAGTCTACTGAGGTGACCATAGCAAACTATCATAGACTGGGGAGTTTACACAACAGGAATTTATTTACTCACAGTTCTGGAACCTGGAAGTCCAAGATCAAGGTACAGCAGGTTTGGTTTCTCTAGAGGCCTCTCTTCTTGGCTTGCAGACAGTAATTTCTCTGTGTGGGGTACACTCCTGGTGTCCATTCCTCTGGTTCTGTTAGGTTAGGACACCATCCTTATGATAATTTAATTACCTCTTTTTTAAAAATAGTAGGCCAGGCACTGTGGCTTGTGCCTGTAATCCCAGCAGTTTGGAAGGCTGAGGTAGGAGGATCGCTGGAGGCCAGGAATTCAAGACCAGCTTAGATAATATAGCGAGATCTGTCTCTATTTTTAAAAATAATTTAAAAAGAGGCCGGGTGCAGTGGCTCATGCCTGTAATCCCAGCACTTTGGGAGGCCAAGGCAGGTGGATCATGAGGTCAGGAGATGGAGACCATCCTGGCCAACATGGTGAAACCCTGTCTCTACTAAAAATACAAAAAGTAGCTGGGCGTGGTGGAGCATGTCTGTAATCCCAGCTAATTGGGAAGCTGAGGCAGGAGAATCGCTTGAACCAGGGAGGCAGAGGTTGCAGTAAGCAGAGTTCATGCCTCTGCCTCCAGCCTGGCAACAGAGCAAGACTCAGTCTGAAAATAAAATAAAATTAAATTAAATTAAAAAGACTTTATTTTTTAAAGTCATTTTTATTTTTAAATTTTACTTTTCCTAATCATTGGACAACCACGGAAAGACTTTTTTTTTTTTTTTTTTGGTGAAAGAGTCCCGGTTGTCAGGCTGGAGTGCAGTGGCACGATCTCAGCTTACTGCAACCTCCGCCTCCCAGGTTCAAGTGATTCTCCTGCCTCAGCCTCCCAAGTAGCTGGGATTACAAGCACGTGCCACTGCGCCCAGCTAATTTTTTGTATCTTTAGTAGAGATGGAGTTTCACCATGTTGGCCAGGCTGGTTTTGAACTGCTGACCTTGTGATCCGCCCACCTTGGCCTCCCAAAGTGCTGGGATTACAAGTGTGAACCACTGGGCCCGACCAAGACCTTATTTTTTAGGAGCAGCTTTTTTTTTTTTTTAATTTCACAGCAAAATTGAGAGGAAGGTACTGTACCTTCCTGTCAATTCCCATATACTCCCTTCCTCCCCTACCTTAATTACTTCTTTAAAGACTCTATGCTATAATACACTCGGATTGGGTGGCTAAGAATTAAACATACGAATCTGGGGGGGAATCAATTCAGTCCATAACAAAGGCTAAGATCTGTGGCCATAACTGGGCTTTGTGATACCTTTCCCACTGAACTGATCTGAGAGAGGGAGGAGAAAGAGAAAAAGAGGGACAGAGATAGAGACAGAGACAGGAGTCAAGCACGCATCTAAAACTTCTCTCCCCAGTCTTCGTACTTCTTGAAGACAGAGTAGGCATGTTACTCAATCAGTGGTCTTCAGACTCTGCTCTTTAGATTCACCTGGGGGAGCTTTACAAACTTGTCAATACCTGGGCCCCACCTGT
The DNA here is from genome assembly GCA_963573385.1 of Cacajao melanocephalus. NCBI lineage: Eukaryota > Metazoa > Chordata > Mammalia > Primates > Pitheciidae > Cacajao > Cacajao melanocephalus. The sequence goes on along the minus strand of CAUYLG010048063.1, from coordinate 41,439 downwards.
TGAGTTTTTTAACTGGTCTGGGGTAAATGTGGGCTTGTGTATCGTTTCTATTCACCTTTTTAAAGTGTACAATTGAATGGTTTTTAGTATATTGACAAAGTTGGGCAACCATCACCACTATCTAATTCCAGAACATCTTCATCAGCCCAAAAAGAAACCAATCAGCATTCCTTCCCATTGCCTCCGACTCCCAGCTCCTGGCAACCACCAAGCTACTTTCTTTCTCTAGGAGATGCTCCCGCTGGGCGTTTCAGATGGCTGGAGTCATACAGTATGTAGCCTTTTGCGGCTGGCTTCCTTCATGGGTTCCTGTATTTCTAAAAAATCTGTCTGGGCTGGGCATAGTGGCTGTAATCCCAGCACTTTGGGAGGCCAAGGCAGGTGACTCACCTGAGGTCAGGAGTTCGAGACCAACCTGGCCAACATGACGAAACCCCATCTCTACTAAAAATACAAAAATTAGCTGGGTGGGGTGGCAGGCGCCTGTAATCCCAGCTACTTGGGAGGCTGAGACAGGAGAATTGTTTGAACCTGGGAGGCAGAAGTTGCAGTGACCCAAGATCCCACCACTGCACTCCAGCCTGGGCGACAGAGCGAGACTCTGTCTCCAAATAAAAATAAAAAATAAAAATATCTCTAATTGTACACCAGAGTAAAAGCCATCCCCACTAACAGAAGGCCTTTCATGGAAACAAGAAAACTTCCAAAGGAATCCCTCTGAACCTCACCTAGGAACAATCCACAGCACAGTCCCCCCCAGCTTCCGCAGAAAAAGCAGGGAAAGGGCTCTGATTGGCCCAGCTTGGGTCACATGCTCAACCCTTGACCAATCACAGTGTTTAAGGAATAATCACGTGATCACACCCTTGAGCTCTAGCCTAAGGAAAATGGGGGACTTGACAAAGAACTTTCAGTAGAGGAGGACATGATCCAATTTTGAAACTTGAACAGGAAGTTTATTTTCTTTTATTTTTTCATGTCCCTGTTCTGGGCAAGCAAGGTAGCTTAAACTCCTAAGGCAAACCAATTAACCTTAAGGTCTTCATGTTACGTGCCTGATACAATGATGCTGCAGAAAAAAAGATACTTTACCAATTTATAGGAAATACGGAAAACTGAGGAGCTTGTTAAATGATATCATGGGGATGCAATAGGTAAATAAATTGCAAGGAAAAGAAAAAAGAGCTAGAAAGAGAAATAAATAAATTAAAAGATATTTAAAGCCACAGCAACCAGGCACAATTTTAGACATTATTTAGATTCTAATTTTTCACAAATGTATTACATTTATGAGATAATTGGAAACCTGAACATGAGATACTTAATGATATTAAGAAATTATTGTTCATTCTTTCAGGTATGATAATAGTATTTTAAAAATCTTTATCTTTGTTTTTTGAGATAGGGTCTCACTCTATCACCCAGGCTGGAGTGCAGTGGCACAATCTCAGCTTACTGCAACCTCTGCCTCCCATGCTCAAGCGATTCTTGTGCCTCAGTCTCCCAAGTAGCTGGGACTACAGGTGTGCACCACCATGTCCAGCTAACTTTTTGTAGTTTTAGTAGAGATGGAGTTTCACCATGTTGGCCTGGCTGGTCTTTAACTCCCGACCTCAGGCAATCCACTTGCCTCAGCCTCCCAAAGTGCTAGGATTACAGGTATGAGCCACTCACCTGGCCAAAATTTTTATCTTTTAGAAATCTGCACTGAAATATTTATGGATGAAATAATAGGCTATATGGGATTTGCTTCAAAATATTATGTGAAGGGGAGTAGATGAAGCAGGCTTGGCTTAGGTTTGTTGGTTGTTGGGATTGGGAGGATGAGAACACAAGAACATTATAATATTCCATCTTCTTTAATGAATGTTCAACACTCTGGATAATAGGTCAGCAGCAGTGGCTCAAGCCTGTAATCCCAGCACTTAGGAGGCCAAGGTTGGGGAATGGTTTGAGCTCAGGAGTTCAAGAGCAGCCCAGGTAACATGGCAAAACCCCATCTCTAAAAAAAAAAAATTAGCCAGGCATCATGGCACAGCTGCTCAGGAGGCTGATTGCTTGAGCTCAGGAGGTTGAGCTGCAGTGAGCTGTGTTCACACAACTGTCCTCCAGCCTGGGCAACAGAGTGAGACCCTGTCTCAAAAAAACATATCTGCACAAAAAAAATGTTAAAATAACGAAAGCGTGTATTTATATTGAAGCTGTCCTGCCTCTATTTTTTAATAGTGGTTTGAGTCTCTGTATATATAGAAGTACTAAAACTGATGGCAGTGGTGGCCCATCTTAAGCGGACACTGTGAAGACCCCAGCTGCAGCAGGGGAGACACGGCTAGGGCTGTGTGCTCCATGGAGCCGGAGCTAAGAACAGGCGGGAGTCCTGCCCTCCTGGCACAGATGCAGCTGCCCAGGTGCAGCTGCAGACCCAGGAATCCCTGCCCTCTCAGGAGCCCAGGAACCCCCGTGCCCATGAAGGCTCAGAATTGCCTGCTCCTGCTGCCTGGCCTCTCCCAACTCCTGGCACCCACTCCAATTTTGGAGCAAAATTGTGGCTGAGCCCAGGCACTGTTGCAACCTAGCCGGGTGTGCATGCACTCAGGGTAGAGCTGACATACAAGCCCCCTGCCACTTCAGCCCCCTCTGGACTTTGGGCACCAATGATGACGGGAGGGAGGCTGAGGGAGTGGTGAGGGCAGCTTGGCATGGGTCTTCAATAACCCCTCAGCATGAACAGCCTGGGCACGATGGATGACATGTAGATGGTGGCAGGAGGCAGACAGGCTTCTGGGGGGAAAGAGGTGGGTACCTGGTGAAGTCACATCTTCAAGCCAGGGAGGGCCTAAATCATGGGAGCTGGGTTGTCAGTTCTGGGTGGAGTCTGCAGCCTGGAGTGAGAATTTATGGCACTTTTTCCAGGCATGCTCGTGGCCACCCATGGACCAATCAGCATGCACTGTCTCTCTCCTGAAGCCCATAAAAACCCTCAGCTCAGTCAGACTCACAGAGACGTTGGGTGACCTGCTGTAGATAGGAGCTAACCCCTCTGGGTGTCCTCTCCACTGAGGGATGCAGACATCAGGACGACCTGCCTGCAGATCGGAGCTACCCACTCTGGGGCTCCTCTCTGCTGAGGGATACAGACATTGGGACTACCAGCTGCAGAAGGGAGCTAACCGCTTCAGTCTCCTCAGCTCATCAGGATGACCTGCCTGTGGATAGGAGCTAGCCACTCCAAGTCTCCTCTCTGCTGAGGGCTCCTCCCATTGGGATGACCTGCCTGCAGAAAGGAGCTAGCCACTTTGGGTCTCCTGAGAGCTGTTCTGTCACTCAATGAAGCTCCTCTCCACCTCACTCATCCTCCAGTTGTCTGTGTACCTCATTCTTCCTGGATGCGTGACAAGAACTCGAGACCTGCCGAATGGTGGGACTGAAAGAGCTGTAACACAAACAGGGCTGAAACACAACCCCCTGGCTTGCCACGTTGCAGGTAACAAGAAGAAGAGGAGAGCTCTGGCCCTTTGGGGAGCTCAGACCTAGGGGCTCTCCAAGCCAGGGCTGTGACACTCTGGGGCTCTGTGGTTCCTGGCATCTCCAAGTTTGCAGGTGCCACCGCATTACCCTCATCCAGACGCAGGTGCCTGCGGTGAAAGCTTCGTTCAGTACATCTGGCTCAGCCACAGATTTCATGGAACCAGCACCTCTGCTGGCATCTGGAGTTGCCCATACCACCATAGCAGCCGGAATGCCTGGCTGTGCACAGTGGCCGGACCCCATGCTCGCTCGCCCACACACCCACCACTCCATGCCTGGTTTGTCCTTGGCAGGTGTGGGATCTGGGCCAGGAGTGTGAGCCGAGCACAATCTGCTGGGCCAAGTTGGTGGGACGAGCCCAGTAGGAAGGAGCAATACTCAGGCAGGAGATGCTGCTGGTCACAGAATTTTTCCGGCTGGAAAAATGACACCCCAAGGATCCTGTGACAAAAGTACATTTCTTTTAAATAAAAGAAGGAGCCAGGAAAAGAGCCCTCTGGCCACAGGGATGGGAGTTACTGAATTGGGAGGTTGGAAGACTGAAAGTGAAGAGTCCATTTAGGAGAATGACTCCAAGAATGATGGTGGTGACAGGAGGAAAAAAGAAAAGATGGATGCTCTAAAAGTAGAACACTGGATATTTGATCTATGAAGGGATTATTGTCGATTCTTTTGGTTTTTTTGAGATGGAGTTTCACTCTTGTTGCCCAGGCTGGAGTGCAGTGGCACAATCTTGGCTCACTGCAACCTCTGCCTCCCAGATTCAAGAGATTCTCCTGCCTCGGCCTCCCGAGTAGCTGGGATTACAGACACATACCACTACACCCAGTGAATTTTTTGTGCTTTTTGTGGAGACGGGGTTTCACTATGTTGGCCAGGCTGGTCTCCTGACCTCAGGTCATCCACTCGCCTCAGCTTCCCAAAGTGCTGGCATTACAGGTGTGAGCCACTGTGCCTGGCCTATTGATTCTTTCATGCTTGGTGTTTGGTTGGGTTTAGAGTGAAGGAAAGAAGGTATTGAGCATGATGCTGTTTCTGGTGTGGGCAAGTGGCTGGTGCCATCTCCTGAAGTAGGTAACACCGGGGAGAAGAAGGCAGAAGGGGGATGGAGTGCCGCTGTGCACGCAGTGACTTTGAGGCACCTGCAGGACGTCCAGGTGGAGCTGTCCAGTGGGGTGAGGTCTGGGATGAGGTCGTGCAGATACAGAAAGTCAGAATTGATTTGTACAGAGCGGGTGACTGAGGCCATGTGGAAGAGGGAGATGGCCCGGAGAGGGACTAGAAATAACTCTGGAAAGGAAAGGAAAATCCAGACCCAGAGGATGGTCAACTTTGAAAGCAGAGGCAGAGAAAGAGGAGCGCACATCATAGGCTGAAAGGAAATGGTCAAAATATAGGAGGAAAACTATAAGAGGGTAAATCTCATGAGAGTTATAGGAAAAGGTCAGCAGCTCCAGAAGCCACTGAAGTTCATACACAGGAAGAAAGGAATACTGTCTATTGGATTCAACAACAAAGACACTGTTTATGACCTCAGTGAAAGAAGTTTCCGGGCTGCTGAGCACATAAGCCAATGCCCTGGGTGCAGGTGTGAATGGGAGGCATACAAAGCTGCTTCTCGGGGCCTGCTCTCCCCCCATTTCTCAGGGAGGCCGTCCTGTCCAACGTCCTGTGGTCTTAAACAGCCACATCCTGTAATCTGAGGTCAGTGACCTATGACTTGTCTCCTCATTTGAAGAAATTACCAATTAGGTTCAATCTCTCTTGGGCATCTGTCTGTTGACAGTGGGATCCGGGCTAAAGATCCTGAAGTTGACAAGTTGACTGAAGCTGGAGTGGTCATTATGGGATGGTGCAGGATGGGTAAGTAGAGAAGGGGGAAAATGGCAGAGATGGTCAGAGAGAAGCAGACACACACACACACACACACACACACACACACACACGAGGGAGGAGAGGGCAGGGTAGAGGAGGAGGAGCCCATCTTGACAAGTTTGCAGCCTCTGTTCCAGGTTTCCATAGGCCAGCTATCCTTCAGCATCTTGGGTAAGAGGTCTAGGGTGAGGTTGAGCAGGTTCGGAAAGTTCGAAAGAATTTGTGTGGAGCAGGTGACTGAGGCCACGTGGGAAAGGGATACAGCCTGGAGAGGAACTAGAAAGGACTTTGGAAAGCAAAGGGAAATCCAGATCCAGAGGCTCGACTGCTAGATTTGCACATGATTGTCAGTGTGTCCCTACCAGAAGCAGCTTCCTAGAGCCAGCCAGATGGGTCTCTATTCCATAGGAACTTGAGCAGAACAGGAAGTGAGGAAGTAGAGGCAGTGAGCGTGGACAACTCCTTTAAGAAGTTGGCCGGATGCGGTGGCTCACGCCTTTAATCCCAGCACCTTGGGAGGCCAAGGTGGGCAGATCATGGGGTCAGGAGATCAAGACCATCCTGGCTAACATGGTGAAAACCCATCTCTATTAAAAATACAAAAAATTAGCCGGGCATGGTGGCACGCATCTGTAGTCCCAGCTACTCGGGAGGCTGAGGCAGGAGAATCTCTTGAACCTGTGAGGCAGAGGTTGCAGTGAGCTGAGATCATGCCACTGCACTCCAGCCTGGGCCACAGAGCGAGACTCTGTCTCAAAAAAACAATTTTTTTTGCAGGGAGGAGACAGATGGGGCAACAACAGGATAGAGTGATGGAGCAACTTAAAGATATATTAATGTTGCTGGGGATAAATCAAGAGGGGGGAAGCTGGACACACAGAGAGCTAGAACAACTGAAAAATCAAGCTCTCAGAAGAGGTGGATGGTGGGATCATCTTCGAACCAAGATTGTAAGCCCTGTGTTAACTGACACTGTTGCATTGGGCCCTCGGCTTTCCCAGGACAGGGTGGATATCCTCTCAGAGGTCTCTGCTTTTCTTTCCCCCCTGGAAAGAAAGGCACCATAGTGACTCCTGCCCTATCTTCATCAACCCTGCCTTTCTAATCAGGCTGCTAGCAGTTTGGGTTGGATGCCTCCCAGACTTGCTAAGTCACATTCGGAGGCATTGGCAGCTGTGTGTGATCACTCGTGATGGGACTCTTTGAAGCGCTAACAGAGCTTCACAGGTGGAGCTGGTTATATTCCGGCTGTGTCTTCACCTTAAGTGTTAAGGCATAAGACAGCCCCACGTAACCTGACCGGCATGTTTCTCATTACTTCGCAAACACCCTATGCCACAGTTCCTCCAGACAGCTCACTGTAGAACATCTCCCCATTCCTTTTCAATCTGCCTTATTAAAGATCCCTGAGCAACTTGCAGGGAAGGACTGAGTCTTGTTTGCCTCGGTACATCTAACTCCTAGCACAGTGCCGGGTATAGAGCAGGCATTCAATAACAGCTGTGGAATACAATTTTCCCTGAATGCACATGGTGCTTTCCCACCTGCAGACTTTTGTTCATGTTACTCCTGCTCCCCAGAAGATCCTCTTCCTGTTTCAGAGTCTTAACTAGATTCCCCTAATCTACTGTCTCTCTCTCTCCCTCCCCTCCAGCACCTGTTACTCTTCATCTTCTTAGCCTGTTGTGCTCTGTCCTGAGGTGCTCCCGCATACTGTACTCAAACTGCTGGTTTACTTGCTTCACTGCCCTGACCCCCATCCCCATTAGAGCTTTACCCATCTTTATATCCCAATCTTATACTCAGTGTTTCTTTTTTTTTTTTTTTGAGACAGTTGTGACAGGGTCTCGCTCTGTCACCCAGGCTGGAGTGCAATGGCACAATCATGGCTCACTGCTGCAGCCTCCAACTCCTGGCCTCAACTCCTCAGCCTCCCACGTAGCTGGGACTACAGGCATGCACCAACATGCCCAGCTTTTTTATTTTTTATTTTTAGGGGAGACAAGGTCTCACTATGTTTCCCAGGCTGGTCTCCTAGGCTCAAGCCATCCTCCTGTCTTGGCCTCCCAAAGTGCTGGGATTACAGGCACGAGACACCGTGCCCAGCCTACCATCTGTTTCTTAACAGCAAATTAGAATAATGTCTGCCATAGAGTAGGTATCAATATACCTGTGTAATCCAGGTAGGACAGGCTCCTCTTCTGTGTCCTGGAGTACTTCTTGCCAAAATATAGCAGGGAGAGATGGGACGGGAATTAAATATTCAGTCCTACTGTCTCTCAATTTGGAAACTGCCTCAGACCATAAGACTCTCTAAATTTAGTGATTCCTGGTGGCACCTCGATGGCAGGGGTGGAGGCTGCAGCTCTGCTGGAGACACTCTCCCAGTTGATCAGGAAGTGCTTACCACACTTTTGCCCACCTTACTAGTCTTTGCCAACCCAAACCCCACTGACTACTCAGGAGTCCACATGAACTTGTTACAGGAAAGGGGTCCCCAAGAGAGGCTTCTTGGGTCTCGCACAAGAAAGAATTCAGGGTGAGTCTGCAGACTAAAGTGAAAGCAAGTTTATTAAGAAAGTAAAGGAATAAAAGAATGGCTATTGTGGCTGGGCGCGGTAGCTCACACCTGTAATTCCAGCACTTTGAGAGGCTGGGGCGGGCTGATCATGAGGTCAGGAGTTCGAGACCAGCCTGACCAACATGGTGAAGCCCCATCTCTGCCAAAAATACAAAAATTAACCTGGCGTGATGGTGCATGCCTGTAATCCCAGCTACTCAGGAGACTGAGTTAGGAGAATTGCTTGAACCTAGGAGGCGGAGGTTGCAGTGAGCTGAGATTGTGCCACTGCACTCCAGCCTGGGAAAAAGAGAGAGACTCTGTCTCAAAAAAAAAAAAAAAGAAAGAAAAAAGAAAAAGAAAACAAAAGAAGAAAAAGGCTGGGTGTGGTGGCTCACGCCTGTAATCCCAGGACTTTGGGAGGCCAAGGTGAGTGGATCACCTGAGGTCAGGAGTTCAAGACCAGCCTGACCAAAATGGTGAAACTCCGTCTCTACTGAAAATCCAAAAATAGCCAGGCGTGATGGCTGGTACCTGTAGTCCCAGCTACTCAGGAGGCTGCGACAGGAGAATTGCTTGAACCCAGGAGGCGGAGGTCGCAGTGAGCCAAGATTGTGCCACTGCACTCCAGCCTGGGCGACAAGGAGTGAGATTCCATATTAAAAAAAAAAAAAAAAAAAAAGGCTACTGCAAAGACAGAGCAGCCCCAAGGGCTGCTGGTTACCCATTTTAATGGTTATTTCTTGATGATATGCTAAACAAGGGGTGGATTATTCATACCTCCCCTTTTGAGACCAAATAGGGTAACTTCCTGATGTTGCCACCGTGCTGGTGGGAGTGTAGCAGTGAGGTCACTCTCATTGCCATCTTGATTTTAGTGGGTCTTGGTGGCTTCTTTACTGCAGTCTGTTTTATCAGCAAGGTCTTTATGACCTGGATCTTCTGCTGACCTCCTATCTCATCCTGTGGCTTAGAATGCCTAACCTTCTGGGAACGCAGTAGGTTTCAGCCTCATTTTACCCAGCTCCTATTCAAAGTGGAGGTGCTCTGGTTCATATGCCTTTGACAGCCTGGAGGTACAGGTCGATCTCACAGAGCAGCCAGTATAGTCTGGATGAAGGAACAAAGGAAATGACACAGCTCCCTTATACCATTCACGCTGAAGAGGTCTTATAGAATTATGCCTCCAGAAAAAGGGGACCCACAAAGACCCTCCTTTTCTCCCCATTTCTCCATCTGCCCTCAATACCCCTTCCTGCCAACCCCTTTTTCATGCAAACAGCTCCCTCCAGATACTTCTTTTCCCAGTTTACCCTGTTACCGAATCTTGATTTTTTTTGTCTGCTTAGTCCATCATTTCCTGAGAAAGGTGTCCTAACATCTCCCACTATGATTGTGGATTTATTTCTCTTTTTACTTCTGTCAACTTTGTTGTGTATTTTAAAGCTATGTTCTTTATTAGGTGCTGCACATCATGTATGAAAAAGTATAGATATAATTTGAGGCCCTAGATGATAATAAGATTTATTTTTGCTTCTAGAAGGCAGTAGGGGTCTGGGCAGACACTCTTTATTCAGTGGTTTTCAACCACAGGTGATTTTCCCCACCAGGGGACATTTGGCAATGTCTGGAGACAGTTTGGTTGTCAGAATTTGGGGAAGGGGAGGTGCTACTGGCACCCAGTGGTCAAAGGCCAGGAATGCTAAACATTGCGTAAGATGGTTCACTGATAATGTCAATATTAGTGTCAATAGCACTGAGGTTGAGAAACCTTGCTTTAATCCAATTGTCAGAGGTGCCTGAACCAGAGAAACTCCATCTTGAATAGGGGGTGCCTAAAATAAGGCTGATACCTGCTGGGCTGCATTCCCAGAAGGTTAGGGATTCTAAGTCAGGGAATGAGGTAGGAGGTCAGCACAAGACACAGATCATAAAGACCTTGCTGATAAAACAGTTTGCAGTAAAGAAGCTAGCTAAAACCCACCAAAACCAAAATAGAACCAAGAGTGACCTCTGGTCATCCTCACTGCTACACTCCCACTAGCGCCATGACAGTTTACAAATGCCATGGCAACGTGAGGAAGTGACCCTATGTGGTCTAAAAAGGGGAGGCATGAATAATCCCTTGTTTAGCATATCATCAGGAAATAACCATAGAAATGGTCAACCAGCAGCCCTTGGGGCTGCTTTGTCTATGGAGTAGCCATTCTTTTATTCTTTACTTTCCTAATGAACTTGCTTTCACTTTACTGTATGGACTCACCCTCAATTATTTCTTGCACCAGATCCAAGAACCTTGAGGTCTGGATCGGGACCCCTTTCCTGCGACACAATCAAACGTTAAGCCAATGGGAAGCTGGGTTTCAGTCTTTGTGAGAGTTTCTCCATTTTCATTCCTATTCCTTCCAAAGGCCGAGGCCCTTTGGAAGCTGAACGCCGGCGGCGGCTACCTGAGCTCTTCCTTCCTTAGCATGAGACTGCTGGGAGCTTCTCTGCCTCGTGAAATAGGCAAATGCCTCAAAATTCAAAGCTCTGCTAACCCTTCTCTCCAGGACCCTGACCCTCAAATCCTCACTCCCTTGGTGGCTCACCTTCAAACACGTTTGTTTTGCCAGCTTTTCTAGCTGTTCTGGATAGGAGGGCTGATCGACCAATCTGCCGTTAGGGGAAATAGCAAGAGATTGCCTCTCAGTCTTTTCTGGAAGCTTTCAAATGCAGGCTGTAGGCCTATTGTGATGCTAATGTAGTCTCTGCTCTGCCTGGACTTTGCCCATTCTGCGTGGAGGGGGCAGCTCTAGTCCCCCAAGCCTGAAAGAGGATGGGCACTCCCACTTTCCGATCATCTTGCCACCAGGAAGATCTATGGGATGAGAGAGGGAGTGGATTTCTCCCTAGTTATCTAAGAAACAAGAAATGTCTCAGCCTTCGTTTTTCGTTTCTCATACAAGGTGGAGTACTGCAGTCTCATACAAGGAAGTATATTTTTCCTGTTAACATTATTTTGATCCTGCTCCTTAGGAAAGACTAAGCCTGGCATTAAAGTGCTGGGAGCATTTACCTTCCCCCCCAAAGTCTGGCTTGCAGTGCTGGAAAACCAACCAAGTGGTGACTGGGCTGGATCACAAACGGATGCGGTCAGCTCCCATTATTAGGAGAGAATTCTAATCAGATTGTGGATTCGATTACTTCTGACTCACTCATAAATCTACCTGATTTTGGAAAACAGGCGTATCTCGCTTATTGGAGGAATCTCGCTCATAGTGTGAATGGAGGCATGGCTGCCTTCTCATCCGCTGAGATAAGCGCCGCCCAGACCAGCACAGACATCCTGTGCTCGCTTCCTTTACTTGGTTTTCAAATGAGGCCTTTGTGTAATCACTGGTATTGTAAGGAATACGAAATAATGAAAGAAGTGATTCTTTGGGTAAGTCATTCTATTATAAAATGGAGCCCACAGTCAGGATCGGCTCCCTGAGAGAACAGGACAGGATTTCGCTGAGCGGAGTTGAAAGCAGAAGGTGCAGTCATGACGCGCCCCCTACTGGTCAGCGCGGAGAAATCACCCACCTCAGGTTTCCATTAGTGCGGATGAGCCCTTGTCTAAGAACCTCAGACCTCAGGCTGGGCGCGGTGGCTCACACATGTAGCCTCAGCACTTGGGAAACCGAGGCGGGTAGATCACTTGAGGCCAGGAGTTTGAGACCAGCCTGGCCTATATGGTGAAACCCCGTCTCTAGTGAAATAACACAAATTAGCTGGGCGTGGTGGCGAGCAGCTATAATCCCAGCTACTCAGGAGGCTGAGGCAGGAGAATTGCTTGAACCTGGGAGGTGGAGGCCGCTGTGAGCGGAGATTGCGCCATTGCACTCCAAAGAATCACAGAACTGGCCCGCTGCGGTGGCTCACGCCTGTAATCCCAGCACCTTGGAAGGCTGAGGTGGGCTGCTCACTTGAGGTCAGGAGTTCGAGACCAGCCTGGCCAACATGGCGAAACTCCCCTCTCTACCAAAAAATACGAAAATTAGCCGAGCGATGTGGTGCCCAGCTACTTGGGAGGCTGAGGCAGGGGAATTGCTTGAACCAGGGAGGCTGACAGAGGTTGCAGTGAGCCTAAATCGTGCCACTATACTCCAGCCTGGGTGACAGAGAGACCTTGTCTAAAAAAAAAAAAAAAAAATTAGAATCACAGAACTGAAGCAGAATTCCATGAATCCAATGGAATTTCATTAAATTCCATGAGTTGGAATTCAATTCCATGAATGAAATTTCATGACTCCATTGGGATTCATGGAACTTCTAACACACAGTGAGATACTGAGGAGGCTGAGATGAGAGCCCGTCTCAGGACTCCAGGGCCTAATTTAACAGCCAGAATCTGCCAAGGTCAGAGGTAGCCTTAACTTGTACTGTACTCATAAATCAATCTCCCTGCAGATTTCAAACCTTCATGTTGCTTTGCTAAAGCCTTAGCTCCTTTCAACCTAAGGAAGTTGATTGAAGAAAAAACGGGGGTGGGGGAACGGGCGCGGTGGCTCATGCCTATAACTCCAGCACTTTGGGAGACCAAGGCAGGTGGATCACGAGGTCAGGAGTTCAAGACCTGCCTGGCCAAGATGGTGAAACCTGTCTCCACTAAAAATACAAAAAATAGCTGGGCATGGTGGTGGGCACCTGTAATCCCAGCTACTTGGGAGGCTGAGGCAGAGAACTGCTTGAACCCGGGAGGCAGAGGTTGCAATGAGCCGAGATAGCGTCACTGTACTCCAGCCTGGGCAACAGAGTGAGACTCCATCTCAAAACAAACACACAACCAAACAACAGCCTTAGCTCTAAAGAAAGATTTTGAGTTTCTGGCTGGGCACGGTGGCTCATACCTGTAATCCCAGCACTTTGGGAGGCCGAGGCGGGTGGATCACAAGGTCAGGAGTTCAAGACCAGTCTGGCCAAGATGGTGGAAATCCCGTCTCTACTAAAAATATACAAATGAGCCCAGTGTGGTGTCAGGTGGCTGTAAACCCAGCTAGTTGGGAGGCTGAGACAGAGAACTGTTTGAACGCAGGAGGCGGAGGTTGCAGTGAGCTGAGATTGCACCACTGCACTCCAGCCTGGACAAGAGAGCAAGACTCTGTCTCAAAAAAAAAAAAAAAAAGATTTTGAGTTTTACATTCCAGTGGATGGCAAAAACAAAAAAAACAAAAATCAACCGTTTACATTTTATACTAATCAATAACATTTTATACTAATCAATAACATTTTATACTAATCAGTAACATTTTATACTAATCAATAACATTTTATACTAATCAATAACATTTTATACTAATCAATAACATTTTATACTAATCAATAACATTTTATACTAATCAATAACATTTTATACTAATCAATACGTTATTTTTGGGCCTCATGCTTGTTGGTACACACATGCCTTCTGTCTCTCTTTCATTCTAACCTGAAACTTTATCCTTAAATCTCCTTGTGCAATGATTATAAAATATAATTTTAAACTATATATTTTCTTTTGTTAATTTCTTCCTTTTTTTTGTTTTTGAGACAGTCTCTCTCGCCTAGGCTGGAGTGCAGTGGCGTGATCTGAGCTCACTGCAACCTCTGCTTCCTGGGTTCAAACTATTCTCTTGCCTCGGCCTCCTGAGTAGCTGGGATGACAGGCATGCACCACGATGCCCGGCTAATTTATTTGTATTTTTAGTAGAGACAGGGTTTTGCCATCTTGGCCAGGTTGGTCTGGAACTCCTGACCTGCCTCAGCCTCCCAAAGTGCTGGGATTACAGGTGTGAGCTACCATGCCTGGTGTCTTTTGTTAATTTAATTTTTAAATTTCTTTTGACATATCATAGTTGTACTTATCATGAGAGTACTTGTGATATTTTGATATAGGTACACAATGTGTAGGATCAAATCAGGGTAACAGAGATATCCATTGCCTCTGTGTATTTTCTGATATCTTGATCATTAGGGTGAAATACAAGGAAAAAATAAAATAAAATGGAGAAGTTACCATGTTTTTAGTATTTTTCAATCTTAAGGTTTTGAAATGTATATATTTGGGATAATGAGCCTTTTTGTCTGAAAGAAATTTGTGACCCAATAATTAGTCAAAATTATCTCCAAAAAATGTTAATGAAACTGGGAACCTTTTGGGAGACATTTTTAAATTATGTCAGCTGCTTCTGTATCAGAGTGGATAGAATTGGCTGAGAAGAGTCACATCCAGAGTCTTTGTATGCACTCTTTTAGTTATGAAAATGTAGGGCAAGAAAGCACTCATTTCCCTGAGTGAAAAGTGACATAAACACATTTTTTTTGAGACGGAGTCTCTCTCTGTCGCCCAGCTGGTTCTTACAGCTGCTCTTCAGACCCCAGCAGTCAAGATGGTGAAGCAGATTGAGAGCAAGGTTGCTTTTCAGGAAGCCTTGGAGGCTGCAGGTGATAAACTTGTCGTAGTTGACTTCTCAGCCACGTGGTGTGGGCCTTGCAAACAGATCAAGCCTTCTTCTCACTCCCTCTCTGAAAAGAATTCCCACATGGTATTCCTTGAAGTACCCGTGGATGACTGTCAGGATGTCGCTTCAGAATGTGAAGTCAAATGCATGCCAACCTTCCAGTTTTTTAAGAAGGGACAAAAGGTGGGTGAATTTTCTGGAGCTAATAAGGAAAAGCTTGAAGCCACCATTAATGAATTAGCCTAATCATGTTTTCTGAAAATATAATCGGTCATTGGCTATTTAAAACTTATAATTTTTTTATTTACATAAAGTATGGAGACTATAAACCCAACTGCCATCTGGATGACAATAACATATTAATTCTACCTTTAAAAAAAGAAAAAGAAGGTACCGGAAACAAAGACCCAGAGATGACTGGGGTCTGGGAGGAGGGAGCTGGAGAACAGGTGTGTGTAAACAGAATGCGTCAGTCAAGATTCACCTGAGAAACAGAATATACATATACAGTGCTTGTGTGGTAGGGATGTGTGTGTGTTTAATATACATATTTTTTGAGACTGAGTCTTGCTGTGTCACCCAGGCTGGAGTGCAATGGCATGATCTCAGCTCTCTGCAACTTCTGCCTCCCTAGTTCAAGTGATTCTCCTGCCTCACCTCCTGAGTAGCTGGGATTACAGCCACCTGACACCACACTGAACTAATTTTTGTATTTTTGGTAGAGGTGGGATTTCACCATGTTGGTCAGGCTGGTCTCGAACTCCTGACCTTGTGATCTGCCCGCCTCAGCCTCCCAAAGTGCTGGGATTACAGGCGTGAGTCACAGCGCCCAGCCTAATTTTTTATTATAAATAGCAACGGGTTTTGCCATGTTTCCTAGGCTGGTCTTGAACTCCTGGGCTCAAGTAATCCATCCTCCTCAGCCTCCCAAAGTGCTGGGATTAGAGGCATAAGCCACCTCACACAGCCATGTGTGCATTTTTTTTTTTTAAGGAATTGGCTCACATGTTTGTGGGGACAGACAAGTTGGAAAGCTGTAGGGCAGGGAAGAGTAGGGCAGGGAAGGGTAGGGTAGAGTAGGTAGGGCAGACAGCAGGCTAGAAACTCAGCCAGGGCAGATGCTGTAGTCTGGAGGCAGAATTTCTTCTCCGGGAGAAGTCAAAGGACGGTAGATGTTAATTAATCAAGTCTGCAGAACATGTGCTCAGCAACATCTGGTGTTGGAGCTAAATAGCTGGGTGCTGTGATCCAGCCAAGGTGCCACCTGAAACGCCCTCACACTGTGAGAAGATTGACAGTTGAGGAAGGAACCCTGGAGACCTTGATGTTGAAGAGAGGGCAGGGGAAGAGGGTGAGTCAGAGCCTCATGGGGAGGAGAGCTGGAGACATTGCATAACACCGGTGACCATGCGCCCACAGGAGTGGTTTTGGTAGGGGTGGGGGCAGGAGTGGATGGCAATGGGTGATCAGGACGTGGGAAGTGAGGGGGCTTACTGGCTCTTCCACAGCATGTGATCAGAACTGGGGGTGGTGAGCCAGGCGCAGTGGCTCACGCCTGTATCCCAGCACTTTGGGAGGTCAAAGCGGGTGGATCACTTGAGATCAGGAGTTCAAGACCAGCCTGGCCAACATGGTGAAAACCCGTCGCTACTAAAAATACAAAATTTAGCTGAGTGTGGTGGCACATATCTGTAATGCCAGCTACTCAGGAGGCTGAAGTGGGAGAACTGCTTGAACCTGGGAGGCAGAGGTTCCAGTGAGTCAAAATTGTACTGCCTCACTCCCACCTGAGTGACAGAGCAAGACCCTGTCGCAAAAAAAAAAAAAAAAAAAAAAAAAAATGGGGGGACCGGGGGTAAAGTAAGGAGGAAGCATTTCTTTTTGGTGTGTGCTTTCTATAGGCTAAGGAGAAGAAAAGAGCCAGTAGGGAGAGAGAGAGATGAAATGGAAGACAGCAAATGAGGGACTGGCAGGAGGATTTCCCTTCTTCAAACTAGAGGAGACTGCTGGGCACAGTGGCTCATGCTTGTAATTCAGGCACTTTGGGAGGCCGAGGCAGGCAGATCACGAGGTCAGGAGTTCAAGACCAGCCTGGCCAACATGGTGAAACCCTGTCTCTACTAAGAATACAAAAATTAGCCGGCCATGGTGGCGCGCACCTGTAGTCCCAGCTACTCGAGAGGTAGAGTTTGTAATGAGCCAATAATCGCTTGCACCCGGGAGGCAGAGGTTGCAGTGAGCCGAGATTGCACCACTGCACTCCCACCTGGGTGACAGAGCGAGACACCGTTTCAAAAAAAAAAAAAGAACTAGAGGAGAACTTCTTCCTCAGACTCCATGCAGCCATCCAGATCCTAGGGCAAAGCTCTGGCTAGAGAAGGCAAGGACAGACAAGGGAATGTTTTAGAAAAAGACTCTACCTGGAATGCTTTTTCCAAGCCCCTTGGCACCTTCAGGCTGGCTTCTAGTTGCACAAGGAACTCTGGGCCCACTTGTGAGGTGTGGGAGTGACCCTGTCCATCGGG
Organism: Cacajao melanocephalus; assembly: GCA_963573385.1. Classification (NCBI taxonomy): domain Eukaryota; kingdom Metazoa; phylum Chordata; class Mammalia; order Primates; family Pitheciidae; genus Cacajao; species Cacajao melanocephalus. The sequence goes on along the minus strand of CAUYLG010048063.1, from coordinate 24,487 downwards.
AGGACCTGTGGCTGCCTCCTCATCCCTTCCCCTGAGCACAGGAAGGCCCCATTGCTGGCTTCTCCTGCCCTCTCTTGTGGTCCTGTCCCTCCTCGCCTGCTCAGATGCCCCCCCGGGGACTGATGCAGCTTTGCCTGGTCTCCACTGGTTCCTACTGGGCAGGGCTGGGCAACAGCTTAGAGTACCAGGAAGGCAGGGTCCTGCCCAAGTGCACATACACATGAGTGGAGGAATTTTTACAATTTTTAGGAAGCAGCAAAGTAAACATGGGAATTTCAGATCTTCCTTATGCTTCTTTTGTTGTTTTTAATTTAAATTACGTATTGAGGGAAGTGCTACACTTTTTTCCATAGGTGGGCGTCTAGGGCTTCCCCAGCTCCGCTTTCAGCCCTTTGCACTCACACTTTTCAGAGCCACAGGAAGTGGAAGGGCACCAGAATCACCAAGGGTGGGTGTGCCTGCTGGAGCTTTTTTTGTGCTGCCTGAAAGTTCAAAACATGCTGGAAGACAGAAAGAAAGGTATTTGCCCAAGTGACTAAGACATGTTCCAGCATTTTCCCACAGGCTCCTGCACATCCCAAAATAACTGCAACCCTGGATCCTGTCCATTGGCATTCGATTACATTTGTATAATGTTACAGACAGTGGGCAGGCCAGCCAGCCACACTCACATGGGGCTTGTGGGACTGGACAGCCCATCATGGAGCCCTGTGCTGTGCTTCCTGGCTGGGCTGCTGAGGGAGAAATACCCAGGCAGAGACCACAACAGTAGCAAGGGTCGGCCTGCCAGAAACACCCAGATCACCAAGAGGAACCTTGGGCAAGGCCTTCCTTTCACAGATGGGAGCAAAGGGCCCAGAGAGAAGAAATAACTTATATCAATTAACTTAAATAAATTACATATCTGGGAATTATGAGAGGAAGTTGGTGAAAGAGCCCTAAACTGACATCTCCTGAGGATGGTATTTATTTCTGCAGGAACATCATTTTAGCCTTAGAATTCTAACATCTTAAGTGGAAGGGACTTTTAAGCACCCCTTGGCCAGCAAAGTTGCCTCTGTGCCCAGGTCCAGACAACAATGAGGGAAGAAGGAATTGCTGGAATGGACCTGCCACCCCTCCGGGGATTCACAGTCTTGCTGAGGAAATGACTAAGGATGTTGAGAAAACAACTGGGCCTTGGCAAATTCACAGAAGGGTGCTGGGAGCTTTGGGAAGGGAAGAGTCTGAGAAGAAATGTGTGGTTCAGGTGGGGAAATTTTCAACCCTAGGTGGGCCTCAAGAGTGGGAAGATCTGGAGGCCGGGCACGGTGGCTCATATCTGTCATCCCAGCACTTTGGGAGGCCGAGGCAGGCGGATCACTTGAGGTCAGGAGTTTGAGACCAGCCTGGCCAACATTGCAAAACTCCATCTCTACTAAAAATACAAAAATTAGCTGGGTGTGGTGGCACACGCCTATAATTCTAGCTACTTGGGAGGCGGAGGCAGGAGAATCGCTTGAACCCAGGAGGCAGAGGTTTCAGTGAACCAAGATTGTGCCACTGCACTCCAGCCTGGGCAACAGAGTTAGACTCCATCTCAAAAAAAAAAAAAAAAGAGTGGAAGATTTGGAAAAGCACATAGGGAGGGCCTGAGCAGGCATCACAGGAAAATGCCCTGACACTCGGTAGATACTCAGTGGCTGTATGCCTCCCTCACTCCTACAGGGGTCAAGACAGTGGTGTCACCAAGAACATACAGCTAGATTTATGCCCTGATCCCCACACAAGGCCCAGAGGCCACCAACACTGGCCAGATAACTCATGTCCTGATGCCCATGGCACGTCTAATTTGGACGATTGAAAATATCCCAGCCACATTAAAGAGATACTTATTTGATGATGTTTAGTGATAAAAATACTATCAACCTAATTCAGTAATCACTCAAGGAGGCTTAATGTCATATGAGGTCCATTGAGTCCCAAAGAGAATTGGTCACATCATCTTTGGTTCTTTTTTTTTTTTTTTTTGAGACTGAGTCTCACTCTGCTGCCCAGGCTGGAGTGCAGTGGTATGATCTCAGCTCACTGTGACCTCTGCCTCCCAGGTTCAAGCGGTTCTTGTGCCTCAGCCTCCCAAGTAGCTGGAATTATAGGCGCATGCCACTATGCCTGCCTAATTTTTGTACTTTTAGTAGACAGGGGGTTTCACCATGTTGGCCAGGCTGGTCTCGAACTCCTGACTTCAAGTAATCCACCCACCTCAGCTTCCCAAAGCGCTGGGATTACAGGCATGAGCTACTACGCCCGGCCTGGTTCATTTTTAAAATAGTCCAGTAGGCTTTTTTTCCCTATTTACACATTTGAGTTTCTAGAATCAGTGGCATGTCGGCTTGTACTCCCCAAATGAGTTCACCCAGGAATGATGTTGGCAGACTCCCATCAGAATGACTTCAGCCTTCCTCAGCAGGCTAACAGTGGCGAGCACACCAGTGTATTTTTGTGCGGCATCGTCAGGCACCAATATTAAACTCAATACAGTCATGAGAAATTCAGCTCGGGGGCTCTTAAGGCAGCACCCTGAGAGTTCCAAGGTTTCAGGCCTTTCTCTTTTCACTTTATTTTGCAAGGAGTTAAAAAAAAATTCACCACATCTCCAAGCCGTGGGGCTGTGGTCCTTCCCAAGCTTAAAAAAAAAAAAAAAAAAAAACACTGGCACAGAAAGAAGAATCTCCTTCTACCCAGGCCTCACTGTATCTGGTTCTTAACTCCAGAGGCTTCTAGGAGCCCAATTCAGGAAGATAAATCTGGTCCCAGTCTGGTTTGGTGACTCACAAGGTGTTGATAAAGATGACCCCAAGACTCTCAGAGCACATTTTCAACCCCTAGTGACCTAGACTCCACGGAACACTTTGACCAGCCTTGGGCAACAGTGGGAACTGGATTCCCTGTGCACTTCCCTTTCTAATTTTCAGACAGGGTCTCACTCCGTTGCCCAGGCTGGAGTGCAGTGGCAGGATCATAGCTCACAGCAGCCTTGAATCCTTGGACTTAAGCTAACTTCATGCCTTAGCCTTCCCGGTAGCTTGGGACTAAAGACGCATGCCACCACACATGGCTAATTTGTTATTTATAGAGACAGGGTCTTGATATGTTGCCTAGGCTGGTCTTGAACTCCTGGCTTCAAGGAATCCTCCTGCCTCAAACTTCCGAAGGGCTGGGGTAACAGGCGTGAGCCATTGTGCCAGGCCCTCTGGGCACTTTTGGACAATCTCAGCCTCTTGGTGAGGCCTGAGGCCAGGTGGGCAGACATGCTACCTAAGCGGCACCTTGGCTGTTGGCTGGGGTGGTCCGAAGGGATGCAGCGGGCATATTCCCATTACCTGAGTTCACAGCCCTGAGTCTTTCCAGGTTCCTGTTGCAATCTGAGACTGAAAGGTGACCAAGACAATTCGCTCATGAGCCGGGCTATTGGAGAAGTCACAAAAACCAAAGCAGGCTGGTAAATGCATCTGTCATTTATTCTGACTGAAACCAGGGACAATCTCCATGTTGCCACTGCTTTCAAAGGTTTAGAAACCACAAAAAACGTTTTGAGTTATATTATTACTTTATTTTCTTTTTTTAAAATGTAGCATTAAAGTCATCCAACATACAGATATTCCTATGGTTCCTGGCACATTTACTCTCTCTAAAGTTAAGTATTTTAATTATGAGATGAAGAAAATCATCTCATTAAAATGGCAACATTTCTGATAAATGTGTTTCATAATTATGTGATGGGTAATTGACTCTTCATCTACCCCCAAAAACTCATTCAGTCCAGAACTACAGAAGACAGCGCACAACCACAGCTAACAGGTGGTGGGTGCCCAAGCAGACAGGGCTCCAAAACAACAAGCAACAGGGTTAAACTTCTGAAACAACAAGCAACTTCTTTATTTGTACAGAGTAAGCATATAGAAGAAAAGCATCATTTTCCTTTTCAGCTCTTTTATTAGTGTGTTTTGTCTCCACCCAAATTACTGCGTACCAAGCAGCTAATGATAAAAACCAACTGACTTAAAGTCTCTGAAATGCATGCAACTTAAAATTCCCTAAAGTACACATCAGTTCTGAGTTTCCGAGTCTGATTTTTACTGGGCAGAGGCTATGGTGCTGCTGGGTTGCCAGTGGTGTCTGTCGTGCTGCTGGGGTTTGAAGTTGCTGCTGCTGTGGCTTCTGGCTGCTGGATTTTTGTGTGGGGATCTTCTCCACTTCCAGCATTTTTCTTGCCCTTGTCTGCTGCCACAGCACCCATCTCCATGATTGCCTGCAGTGGCTGATCAGCCTCAAGGTTGCTGGGCTGGAGTTCATAGACCTGGACTTGACCTGGGACATCAATGGCTTTCTGTTCAAGTTTTTCCAAGATGGTCTGAACCTTCCTGACACCGTCTCTCCTGGCCTGACGCACATCAGCTCGTCCCTCGGGGTCCACTGAATCCAGGGCCAGCAGCTCTTTGGTCAAATACTCTTCGATCATCAGGTACTTTTTGTCAGTCTTCTTGCCTTCGAAGTTGTCTACAGCCTGCTCCAGCCCCTGCACTTTCTCCAGGATGGCTTCCACTTTCAGCACTCCTGGATGTTTTGGGGGTGCCTCGGCTTCTCCTGGTTTTGGAGGTGTAGCTTCTGCAGGGGCAGTGCTGGGGGCTGCCCTCTCTTCTGTAGCCACATTCTTGGGGGAAGAGGGGACAGCAGAAGAGCCAGGGCTGGGAGAAGGACAAGGAACTGGAGCAGGGGGAACTTTTACCTCTACCTTCTCAGAGGGAGTTGGGGGCTTCTGGGAAACAGGTTTAGAATCCGCCTCTTTGCGGATCACTTGAATTGGGACGTGTCCAGGAGGGAGATCTGGTCCAACTGGGCCTGGCTTACTTTCTGGTTTGTTTTCAGGTTGGGGAATAGGTGCAGATTCTCGATGGGTCATGGGCTGCTGAAAAATAAAAAATATATATTTATTTTATTTTTTTTTTGAGACAGAGTTTTGCTCTTGTTGTCCAGCCTGGAGTGCAATGGTGTGATCTCTGCTCACTGCAACCTCCGCCTCCTGGGTTCAAACGATTCTCCTGCCTAAGCCTCTGAGTAGCTGGGATTACAGGCATGCACCACCACACCTGGCTAATTTTGTGAAAGTAAAGATGGGGTTTCTCCATGTTGGCCAGGCTGGTCTTGAACTTTCAACCTCAGGTGATCTGCCCGCCTCGGCCTCCCAAAGTGCTGGGATTACAGGTGTGAGCCACTGTGCCCGGCCACAAAAAGGTATTTTTAATAACTGACTGAAAATCACAGAAATTGCTGTAGCTAGTACAGATTAGAAAGAAAACTGGGAAATGGCTTTTTAAAGGAAGTTTAATAGTATAAAAGATTTTCAAAGTTAATCAATGGCTGTTACAAGACAAAAACATGGTATTAATCATGTATGTAACCAAACTATTAGTTAGGCCTCCACTGATCTATCACCTTGGGCTGTGTTACTTTTCACTGAATTTCTCTGTAGATGGTATTCTTACAGCAATAAAAAGAAACTCAATAAAATTTTCAAAAATGAAAATAGCTAGCCTGGGCAATATTTTTTGTGGGCAACCCCACAAAAAATTATTTATTTATTTATTTATTGAGACAGACTCTCGCTTCTTCGCTGCGGCTGGAGTGCAATGGTGCAATCCCAGCTTACTGCAATCTCTGCCTTCCAGGTTCAAGCAATTCTCCTGCCTCAGCCTCCCAAGTAGCTGAGATTACAGGCATGTACCAGCACATCCGGCTAATTTTTGTATATTTAGTAAAGACAGGGTTTCACCACGTCGCCAGGCTGGTCTCAAACTCCTGACCTCAAGTGATCCGCCTGCCTCGGCCTCCCAGAGTGCTGGGATTGCAGGTGTGAGCCACTGAGCCCAGCCCAAAAATTTTTTAAAAATTAGGTGTGGTAGCTTGTACCCATAGTCCCAGGTACTCAGAAGGCTAAGGTGGAAGGATCGCTTGAGCCCAGGAATCCAAGGCTGCAGTGAGCCATGATCATATCACTGCACTCCAGCCTGAGTGATGAATGGATGGAAGCAAGGAAGGAAGTTAGTTTGAGAAGGAGAGGAATAAGAGGAAGGAGAGGAAGGAAGGGTAGTTAGTTAGAGATGGAGTCTTGCTCTGTCACCCAGGCTGGAGTGTGCAGTGCTGTGATCACTGCAACCTCTACATCCCAGGTTCAAACAATCCTCCCACCCCAGCCTCCCAAGTAGCTAGGATTACAGGTGCCCTCCACCATGCCTGGCTAATTTTTTTGTATTTTTAGTAAAGATGGGGTTTTACCATGTTGGCCAGGCCAGTCTTGAACTTCTAACCTCAAGTGATCCACCTGCCTTGACCTCTCAAAGTGCTAGGATTACAGGCATGAGCCACTGCGCCTGGCCTTATCTTGGCTCTTATTCAAGTAAGTGAATATTTAAAGCCTCTTTTAAAAAATCTCACCCTAATTTCATCAACTGGGAAATAACTGGACTATATTATTTCTAATAACATAGTTCAAAACACTCAATTCCACTATAATGTTCAGTTAGGTGAAATCCTGGAAAGCCTCCCAAAAGGGAACTTTGAATAAGCTCTAAAAGGGAGGTTACCACCAACACGGTTAATGAAGGTGAAAACAGGATGAAATATTGTTTCACTGATTATGAGAAATACATGAGAATGATTTGGGGAAAATATCCATCTCTCTACAAATGGGCACCTCCTAGGATTGCTGAACCCAAGTATGGATCTGGTATGAGACTTAGCTGTCTACACAGCAGCAACCTCCTTTACCATCAAATCTTTCGACCATCCAGACATCCTCCACTTTGGCCCTGACCATTCACAACCAACCACGTGCCCCTCCTCAGGTTTTGACAACAATGGCTGTGTACGAAGTGACTTTAGAAACACTTAAGAGAGGGTGTTTTACGGCCTGTGCTCTTCAAAAACATCAAGGCCGTGAAAGCAAAGAAAGGCCGAGGAACTGTTCCAGACTGAAGGAAGACTAAAGACTCAAATGCAGTGCTCACGATCCTTGTGTCAATCCTGCAGCATATCCTGGAATTGGGGGAAAACTGCCATAATAATGATTTGAAAATGGGCTTCGTACTGGATAATAATACTGAAAGAACGTTAAATTTCCTGAATCTGGTAAGTCTATCATGGTTATGAATGAGAACGTCTTCCTCTTAGGAAAATGTTTGCTAAAGTATTTAGGGAAAAAGGAACATGATGTCTGCAACTAATTCTCCAACAGTTAAAATACATCAACAATACAGGAGAGAGAAGTAATGACAAAGCGAATGCAGACACGTTGACAAGCAGTGAACTGGATGAAGCATATGTGGGATTTCTTTGAATGATTCACACAACTCTTCTACAAGGTTGAAATTATTTCCAAATAAAAAAGTTCAAAAAACTTTAGGAGGAGGGTGCTCCATTCCAGGGCCCTGGACAGTGTGACCACTTGTAATAAAAGAATATCCCACATTTGTTCACAGGGGGTTTTCCTTTTTAAAAACTTTAGCAAAGAATTTAGCTGCTCAAGTTGCAGCCACAGGGGGCCCAGGGCTGCTGAATGTTCTGCTACTAAGCTGCAAGCTGCTCAAACTCAATGACTTCCTCTTCCAGGAACCCGTACCTTGAGTCTCCACTGGAAGATCAGCAGACCCCTGCCTACAACCTTCCCCAAGCCAGCATGGCTTCCGATCTGCCATAGCTGGCTGATGCCTCAGCTAGGCCACGTGGTACCTGACTGCAAAGGGAGGAAGAAGGGGTAAGACACAGGCCCTGTGGTCAGGCTCAGCCCTAAGCTAAAGAGATAAAATCAACACTTCTGAAATACCCAGAATAATCACATGTTGAACTCATACGAGTTGGGAGTCCCTCATTAAGGAACTCACAGGGGGCATCATGAGATGAGAAGGATGAGTAGGCTTCATGGAGGAGACAAGACTGGCTCGTTCTCAGAGGACGGGGAGAACCTGTACTGTGTGGGCATTTCAGGGAGTGGGTTCAGCATGGGCAAAGGCACAGGGCTGGGAATGAAGTGAATGGGCCTGCAGAGTGGAGCGAGTAACTGAGCAGAAGGTGAGAAGCTGCCTACACCCAAGATGAGGCTGTGGCTGCAGTGTGGATGGGGGTGTGAGGAGCCCTGAAAGGGTGTGGTGGGCACTAAGGAACCTGGTCCCAGTTGTGTGAGTTCTGCCCATGCTGTTTCTTCTGCCCCAAGTCAGCCGCAACGCACAATGATCAGCCCAGCAAAAGCTGCAGAATGCAGAGGGTTCACAGCCTGAGCACTTGTCCTGCCTTTCTGTTAATACCCAGCTATCTCCCAGATCTCACTTCCCTCCAGGTACACGCAAGTTAAATAGGCAGGGCTGAAGGGGGAACCCAGGGCATCCACAGAGCTCCTGTGGCCCTGGAGAGATGCCACCGTAACCAGTCTGCTGACAACTCACTTCCCGTACCTGAGGCCTGTCGACCACTGTATGCAAACGGATGGGCGACGGGGAGTGGAGTGGCGTGCTGCTCCTGGCTGGTGAGCCCTCCCGGCTCGATGCACTCTGGACAGGTGACCTGAATGGGGACGCTGCCCGCAGGGGCCGGGGCTCCCAGTCATCCCCCTGGATCTTGTGGTACACAGGCTGGTGGGTCTGGTATTCCCCTTGCTGTGCTGGGTAGTGCATCTTCTGGGCTTGGTGGAAGGAGGGCTGGGCTGCTGGCCGGGTAACGTTCTGCTCGTGTATCACCGGAATGGAGATGTAGCCCCTCGGGAGCTGGTGACTGCCCAGGCTGCTCCTGCCAGAGGAAGGCAGGCTGGCTGAGGAGGATGAGGATGAGCAGTCGGAGGCAGCTGGAGACTGGGACCGCTGCAAGAGACACAGGGTAGAGGGCATGACCCCAAGAATGATCCCCTACCTTGGCATTCTGACCATGCTTCTGCTGTTAACCTGCTCAGGGCAACCCATATCCTAAGACCTCCTATCTGTAATTTTCAATTTTCAAAATGTGAGGTTAAGATTGAGGGCTTTGGGGTTGGGCATGGTGGCTCACACCTGTAATCCCAGTACTTTGGGAGGCTGAGGCAGGCCGATCACCTGAGGTCAGGAGTTCAAGACCAGCCTGGCCAACATGGTGAAACCCTGTCTCTACTAAAAATACAAAAATTAGCCAAGTATGGTGGCACATTCCTGTAATCTCAGCTACTCAGGAGGCTGAGGAATGGAAATTGCTTGAACCCAGGAGGCAGAGGTTGCAGTGAGCCAAGATCAGCCATTGTACTCCAGCCTGGGGTGACAGAGTGAGACTCCGTCTCAAAAACAAAAAACAAACAAACAAAAAAAACAAAGACGGAAGGTTTTAGAGTCAAGGGGCCTATGTTCACATTTCTAGTAGTTCAATCATTTTCTAAGCCTCATTTGAAATATAGGAAGAGTGCCCCTCCCTCACCAGGTTGCTCTGAAGGTGAGGTCAATCGCCTATGCATGTGGCTCAGCCCCAGGCCAGCACGTAGGAAGCGCTCATACAGAGGATGTGTTGTCCCCACTACCCTTTCTCTACCAATCTCTCTACCAATCTACAGGGAATTCAGCTAGCAACTAGGAGCTGCAAGCATCCCATGGCGCCCAAGGCCGGTCAAGTCCCTTTCCCTGCCGGGCCACCTTCTATTCACCTCAAAATTGAGAGCGTTTCCCCTTCTAAGTGCCTTGTTAGCTTAAATTTGAAGATGTCTCTGACTTATGTGTCACTTTGATTTCCTACAGCAAAACCGTTATACAGGTATTAATTTTTTTTTTCTTTTTGAGACAGTCTTGCTCTGTTGCGTAGGCTGGAGTGAGTGGCATGATCTCGGCTAACTGCACCCTCTGCCTCCTGGGTTCAAGCAATTCTTGTGCCTCAGCCACCCAAGTAGCTGGATTACAGGCACATACCACCACACCCCACTAATTTTTCTATTTTTTATAGAGACGGGGTTTTGCCATGTTGGCCAAGCTGGTCTCGAATTTCTGGTCTCAAGAGATCCGCCCGCCTCAGCCTCCCAAAGTGCTGGGATTACAGGTGTGAGCCACCACACTTGGCCAGGTACTACCGCTTTAAGAAAAGAAAAATGCCTCTGGTATCCCACACTAACTGTAACTTTTCACTCTCTAGCAGGTGGGAAGCTGAACAGATTGAGACAGGGCTGCGGCAAGCATGACTGGGTGCAGACAGGACATGGGAGCTTGTGCCCGGGAACAGCGCTGGCATGCACAACGGGACGATCCAGACAGGAAAATTAAGAGGGCTTACTGCTCAGGAATCCTATTAGCAATGCCTCAAATCTCAGCTAAGAACCAGATTAAGAACTATTTTTTAGCTATTAATGCACAGTATCCACTGGAATATCCCTGACAGGTTTGGCTTCAGGATTAAAATGCTGCCTTCTCGACTCCTTATTTCTTTTTAAACTGTGGTGTACGGTGACAGCAGGCATGGGGTCTCATTTTCCTATCAACACAGCTCCACAAGCAGTTCAGATCTCTCCATAAGCACTGAGCAGAGCAAAATGGTACACAGCTGTCTCTGTGTTTCTGAATAGAAAGCCCAGGGTAAATAAGGAGCACGGAAATCAAGAGCCAGGAGGCAGGCTGGGCTTCTGCTCCCAGCTCTGCTGCCTCCACCTGTATGCATCTGGAGCGGGCAGGCTGTGGTGTGCCCTTCCGAGCTCCAGTTCCTTAACTACAAAAGTAAGCCACATGATTCCTGCTCTGCCCCACTGAAAAACACCCTCATTCGATGCTGGAGGATGATGTGGGGCCATCACCCTGTCTTTGCTGGGTGACCTCTGATGCTGCAGGCCAGGCCCAGATGCCCTGCATGTGAACAGGTGCTGGCCCAGGGCACTGTCCTCAGGGGCTGGGCCCAGCCTAGGAAGCACAGCGGCTCACTCCCCAGCAGGCCCATGAGCCTGGCCTCTGCTTACCTCAGGTCCGTGGGAGGCTGGGGGCTGGGCTGCCGCAGCCGCTGCCACCTGTCCACACTGTTTATCTAGCTGAGTGGTTTCTGGCATGCCCCGCTGAGGGGACTGGGACCTCTGAGGAGCCGCTGCTGCTGCCTCCGTTCGGAATCGCTGCATCCCAGGCTGGGGATAGGCATGGAAAGGGTGCGGCTGCCGGTTCTCAGCACCTTCATGGAGCACGGGAATGGGAATGTAGCCTGGTCGAAGCTGGGGGTACACAGGGTGGCCTTCCCTGGTGGGCAGCAGCCTAGAGCCCTCCCGGGAAGGGCCATTGGCAGAGGATAAAGTCTCCTGAAATAAAAAGCGGAGAAACACGGGCTGGTTAGAAACTAGGAAGTGAACCCTCCTGGCAGAGGAAACAGTGTGGCACCTGGCACTGTGATCTTCCCGAGTGACTTGGGCCTCAGGGCATCAGCCAGCTCTCAGGCCCTGCTCCCTCCAAGCCCCCTACCCCATAGAGGCTGCTGTTTGGCCAACAGTTTAGGAATTAGGAGCATCAGGAGAAAGCCAAAAGTTATCTGTTGAGCACAGGAGAGGTCCCCAAACTGGTAAGACGGGTTTCTTTTCTGGGTGACCAGGTGACCCAGCTGCCACGCCCACCTGCATTTTCAGAGACCCAATCAGATGATGAGCTCCAGGAGCAGGGGTCAGCTCCAACTTCTACATTACAGCAAGCGTCTGTTTTCAAAAAGGCCCTCACATTTCCCAGCAAGATAGCTTGTACTGGGCCCCAACACATGACACGGTTTGGGAATCTTCACAGAGCAGTGGGCTGGGGAACAAGGGCTGCCTCCTCAGGAATATTGTTAGAACAAGAGGCAGAAAGGGGAAGGACAGGGGTGCAGAGGCAGTGCAGGGAGAACAGCATGCAGGGTTTACTGTGCCGCCAATGATGCCAGCTGACAAAGATTCTCTGCGTGGCCAGACCTTAGTCAGGCTTCCGAAGCTTCTCCTAGCCCCATCTGTGCACTTCCTTGTGAAGTCCAGTTTCAGCAAAAGACACTGCTAAGTCAGTTTAGCCTCTCCAGCCTGTCTGATCAGGTTCCTCAGCCTCCATCATCCCCAGGTGCTGTCTAATCACCCTGGCCTGTCTTGGCCAAGAATCCTGTTTGGTCAGTGTGGCCAGACACGCCCTTACCCTTGCTGTTTCCTCTTCTAATCTTCCATCCGCTGACCCCCACACTGCCCCTTGACTATAAATTCCCACCGGCCTGCGCTGTATTTGAAGTTGAGCCCAGTCTCTCCCCTGACTGCAAGACCCCACTGCTGTGGTCCCTGTGCCTATCTTGACGGCCCTGAATAAATCTTCATGACTGTGCTTTAACAAGTATCACCGAATAACGTTTTTTTCAACACAACAGAGCCTGTTTGGGCAAGAAGCTGTTGGGGTCCCTCTCTTATGTTCTCTCTTGAAGTTCTCCCTTCAGTGGCCTGGCTATTTTGGGACCCTTGAGAAGGCCAAGTTCCAGATGTACCACAGGAAAGATCTTATTTCAGACAACAAGGCTGGCCAGTCACTCACTGGCAATGCCATCTCTCAGCTAGCAGGGGCTGTGCAACAGAAGCCCTAATGTCCCCAAGCACTGAGGGTCCTTTCACAGGAGGGGAGCTACTGATCTGTGTCACATATCTGCTTGGGGCAACTCTTAAAAAGGGGAGTGATCCTTCCTGACGGAGGCAGCTCTCTGCACAGCAAACAAATGCCAAAGAATCTATGAGCTTGTAGGGTACGATCTCTACTGCTGCAAAATCAATCAAAAGTAAGGACAGATACTGAGGGCTGCTCTGCACTTTGAATGAACAGACCATTAATTCGATGATGTTTCTATTTGTGTACAGGTGTGGGCACCAGGTGGCTGACCCTGGTATAGCCCTTTCAGGCCTATCAACTGCCTCCCTCCTGCTGAGACCCTGCCCTTGGAGGGCCTCCAGCACAGGAAAGGCATGGGTGTCACTGTGTCCTTGGGGACACAGGCAGACAGGCATTCTCAGATTAGAATAGCCACGTGCTCTGGGAGGCGGCATTACATTAGCCTGCTTAACTCTCAGGTCACCCAAGAGCAGGAGTGGGTCCAGGCCTCGCATTCAGAGCTGAATTCCTGCCGTGAGACGGCCCTGAAAGGGAGCCAATGAGAGGCGCTGAAGAACCCTCTGCTACTCAGTGTTGAGCCATAACGTGCCTATGGGCATTCTGTCCACTTGCTGGGGTGCTCCTTCTTCCAGCCGAAATCAGGGTCTGCACTAATCCTGCAGTGTCATTTTGCTGGCTGCCCAGGGGGTTGCTGTTTCTTCCCAGCCACGCGCAAAAGCCTCAACCATCTGCACACACCACATAGCAGGGCCCAGCAGTGAGCAAACCCTCATCGGCTGCCTGCTCCTGGGCGAACATCCTGCCACCCGGTCCTATGGGGTTACCAAACCAGCAAGGCGCACTCCCTGCCAACAGGGGCTTAGGAGATGGGCTAAGGAGGCAGGAAACCAAACAGAAGCAGAATTACTTGGAAACACAGAGGCCCTGAGGGATGGGGAAAGGCACGGGCTCTTCCAGGGTAGACAATGGCCTAGGTAGGGTCTAAGTGTGATTAGTACCTCTATTCCTAACTGTTCTGTGAGCTTAGGTAATTCTCTTACCTCTGTATGCCTTCACTTCCTTTTCTAGAAAATGGAGCTAGCAACACCTGCCCTGGAGAAATGCTGTGAGGTTTTATAAGGGCACATCTAGAGGGGTGCCCCAAAGACCGGCAATAAATATGAGTTTCTCCCTAAACAGGCACAGGATAGGGCTGGGCGCAGTGGTTCAAGTCTGTAATCCCAGCACTTTGGGAGGCCAAGGTGGGCAGATCACCTGAGGTCAGGAGCTCGAGACCAGCTTGACCAACATGGTGAACTCCTGTCTCTACTAAAAATACAAACATTAGCTGGGCATGGTGGTGTGCGCCTGTAGTCCCTGCTACTTGGGAGGCTGAGGCAGGAGAATTGCTTGAACTTGTGAGGCAGAGGTTGCAATGAGTTGAGATTGTGCCACTGTACTCCAGCCTGGGTAACACAGCAAGAATTTGTCTCAAAAAAGAAAAAGAAAAAGTGAAGGACAAAGTGAACTGATGGGTGCTAGAAACCAGAATGGTGGTCACCTCTAGAGGAGATGGTAGTGACTGGGAAGGATCTTGAAAGAACTTCCTGAGGTGATGGGAATATTATCTTTTTCTGGGTGGTGGTAAATAGGTGTATAGCTATGTAAAACTCCATCAAACCCCCACACTGCACACCCCACCATATCCCACCCACACTATCCAGTTTTAACCAGGAGAGCTGCCAACCCCAAACCCTTGGATCCTTGTAGGGCCTGTAGTCCTCAGACAGGCCTTGAGCAGATGTGGCTCCTCCTGGGGGAAGCCCAGGATCCGGAAGGCCCTTGAGCCAGCCTGCTACTAGCTGAGCACCTCATGCATCTCACTGAGCACATTTGCGCCTCCACTGAAAGAGAAAGGGAAGAAGACAGGAGAGGGAGGGAGGGAGGAAAAACAATTCTGCCTGCACACGAGACTGTGACAGCAGAGACTGCTTCCTGGAGCCAATATTCAACCTCTGCAGAGGCATGGCTGGATCCACCAGGAAGGAATGTGGTCACCACAGGCAGGGGCGGTGGTGTCAGAAGAGCGGTGGGAAGCAGCGGCAAGGGACGGGCTTGGGGGTCAGTGCTGAGCTGTGGAAGATTAGGCTGGAGGTGGGGGCTGAGGTCCACCCTTCTTAGTGCTCCCACCATCACAGGAGATGCCTCAGCAAGACAGAGGGACTGGAAAGGAGAAACCAGGACATGCTGGGAAGTGAGGAAGGATGTCAGGGAGGAGAGTGAGGAGGCGAGTACAAAGCAGGGCAGAGGGCTTGGAGCTGGGAAGAGGCACCCGAAGATGGGGGTGGGGTAGGGGAAAGGTCTCTACTGCACATGAGGCCCACTGAACAGGCCAAGCCTGCTGGCACAGCTGGAAGGCAGAGTGGTCAGGACAGGCAAGGGCAGCCTGGCTGCTTCTCCAACAGTCTCGAGGTCTGTACTCTTGGGTCCGTGTGAATTAATGACCATTTATGCCATTTAATAAAAAAAACCATGTGTCTCTTTGTGAGCACTGCATCTAAAAGACATTCCAGGCTCCCCTTCCACTCTGGTGGGGGTTAAAAAAACAAAAAACATTGTTTTAGATAAGTAAAAAACACATGATTTTTCCAAAATAGGCAATTAAACACTTCTAGGTGAATGAATAATTTCAACCAAAAATGAAATTCCCACCAGTAATGAGGTCTGTGCGGGGAATGCTGACACCACCTTCTAACGTTCCCATCCACCATCATTAGGGTCACGACAGCAAATGCTTCCGCTTTTACTAAGTAAAAAACACCTCCATTGCACTCTAGCCTGGACAACAAGGGTGAAACTCAGTCTTTTTTTTTTTTTTTTTTTTTTAAGACGGAGTCCCGCTCTGTCCCAGGCTGTAGTGCAGTGGTGCGATTTCGGCTCACTGCAACCTCTGCCTCCTGGGTTCAAGCAATTCTCCTGTCTCAGCCTTACAGGCGCGTGCCACCACACCCAGCTATTTTTTGTATATTTAGTAGAGACAGGGTTTCACCATGTTGGCCAGGCTAGTTTCGAACTCCTGACCTCATGTTCCACCAACCTTGGCCTCCCAAAGTGCTGGTATTAGAGGCGTGAGCCATGGCGCCTGGCCGAAACTCTGTCTAAAAAACAAAACAAAATAAAACAAAAATAACAAAGCCCCCCCGGAAGAGTTAAATTGCCCTTTCTCTCTTCTATGGTGTTTTCATCACAATCTAGCAAAAAGAGATATTTTGTAAATAAAAGAATTAAAAGAAAAAAATGTGTAATATTTATAATTCCCTTAGAATCTGACTAAACATGTCTCCTCAGTCTACTAAGTGTTTTCAAGTGTAAGCACATCCAGAAAATGCCTCTTGGTTATACAAGCATCTCTCAGGTAAGGCTCACTACATGCCTCTTCCTGATTCAAGGGGGAGCTGAGAATCTGCCTCCTCAGAGTTGGGGAACAGCTCTGTGTGATCACAGGACAGGGACCAACACGGTGACCAAGCAGATGACTGGTGATCCTCGTGGCCGCCTGGTCAGGGCCCGTCTGCAGCTCAGAGCTCACTATCCTTATCTCTGGTTAAAGACAACAGGAAAACATATTACACAAAATCCAATTAGGAAAGAAGCACCCAGGGGCTCAGTCCTGACTCTCACTGCTTATCTCACTATATTAATTTATAAAATGAATTGGTTAATTCTGCCCCCTTGTTTGTGCATTGCATTAAAACTCTGAGACATGTCTCAGGGCACCAAACAACTCCATGAGATGGCCAAAATAAAAAGCAAGAAAAAATGACCACAGATGAGCCAAAGTTTGCGCTGTTATGTACAAGATAATTATGATTAGAGAAAGCCTGAGGTCAGATTCTGAGCTTCGGTGAGCTGTTGGATTCAGAGCAGGTCTAAACTGCGCTAGTGGTTAACAGCAAATGGGCACCAAGGGAACAGCAGGAGGCCTGGGAAGAGACTGCACTTGGTCCCAGCCCTGGCTCTGCCCCTAAATACACGTGTTATGGAAGCAGCTCACATGCCCTCTGTGAACCTTTGTTTTCTCCGCTGTAAAATGAAGGGGAGGCCCAAAAACGTTCTACAGAGCAGTGGTTCTCCAGCCCTTGGGAGTACTGACTCAGGAAATACAAAAAAGGAACATTCTAAGCCCAATCCCAAGTAGGTCTGATTCCGTAGATGTGTGATGAAGCCTAAAGGTCCGCACTGAGAAACAGTGATTGCAAGTTCCTTCCAGCTTTGACACTCTTCCAGTCTTATTTCCAAAGTCCCTTCAAACTCTCAACAGCTATATAAAGCCCCCCAAAAAGGAAAAGTTAATGTCACAGAAATCTAAAAACGACCACTCTTAACTACACTCAAATATCAGAATTGCCAGCACTCAGAGCACCCCAAAGTTTCATGTTCCAAATGAAGAGGAGGGCCCAGGCATGGTGGCTCATGCCTGTAATCCCAACACTTTGGGAGGCCAAGGCGGGTGGATCACCTGAGGTCAGGAGTTTGAGACCATCCTGTCCAAAATGGCCAAACCCTATCTCTATTAAAAATATAAAAATTAGCTGGGCATAGTGGGAGGCACCTATAATCCCAGCTGCTTGGGAGGCTGATGCACAAGAATCACTTGAACTCAGGGGTCAGAAGTTGCAGTGAGCCAAGACTGCACCACTGCCCTCCAGCCTGGGCAACAGAGTGAGATTCTGTCTCAAAAAAAAAAAAAACAGAAACAAATGAAGAGAAGGAAGCTGCTAACCCCCAACCCTCAAGGAGTTTTTCTGCGTTAAAAACAGCGTGGGAAGCTGGGCACGGTATCTCATGCCTGTGATCCCAGCACTTTGGGAGGCTGAGGCAGGCAGATCATGAGGTCAGGGGGGGTTTGAGACTAGCCTGGCCAACATGGTGAAACCCCATCTCTACTAAAAATACAAAAACTAGCCGGGCACGGTGGCGTATGCCTGTAGTCCCAGCTACTCAAGAGGCTGAGACAGGAGAATCGCTTGAACCCACCAGGAGGCAAAGGTTGCAGTGAACTGAGATTGTGCCACAGCATTCCAGCCTGGGCAATAGAGGGAGACTTTGTCTCCAAAAAAAAAAAAAAAAAAAAAAAGGGTGGAAACAACAGCCCTTGGGTACCTGTTAGGTGTCTGTCTGGCCAGGCGCATGCCAGGCACATGTGTGTTCATGAAACAGCCATGGAGAAGAATCTGCCTTGACCACCACAACTGAGTCCCTGTACACTGAGTGGCCACTGAACCCTGAAAATAGGCACATTCTGGGAGCCCCAATCTTGGCTCCATGGAACGGTGCTCTTTAAAAAGTAGGCTCGGCCAGGCGCGGTGGCTCACGCCTATAATCCCAGAACTTTAGGAGGCTGAGGTAGGCAGATCACCTGAGGTCAGGAGTTTGAGACCAGCCTGACCAACATGGAGAAACCCCATCTCTACTAAAAATACAAAAATTAGCCGGGCGTTGTGGCGGTTGCCTGTAATGTCAGCTACTCAGGAGGCTGAGGCAGGAGAATTGCTTGAACCTGGGAGGTGGAGGTTGCAGTGAGCCGAGATTGTGCCATGGCACTCCAGCCTGGGCAACAAGAACAAGATTCCATCTCAGAAAAAAAACAAAAAAGTAGGCTAGACATCCACAAACTACAGCTTCACCACTCTGGTCTGAATTAGGAGAAACAGTAACAAAGGCAACTCTTAGGGCTGTCCCGTAGCACTTCTGACTTGGCAGCCCTGGAGTATTAAGTAGGACACAGATTGTATTAACTGGGTTTTTAGGCCAGAAAAGCCTTCACATGGGTCAGATGTTGAGTTTTACTAACAATACTTCAAAACTTCTAAAACAAAGAAAAAAGATGGAAGAACACAGGAATCCTGGAACTCCCCATATGGCTAAGATCTAGATCAAAATTAAGTGGCCTGGCTCACCTCCATCAGGCAGGAAACAAACAAAACATACTTTCTTCCAAAGTGCAACTGGAGCTGCGCTTGGTGGCTCACTCCTGTAATCCAGCATTTTGGGAGGCCGAGGAGGGTGGATCACATGAGGTCAGGAGTTCAAGACCAGCTTGGCCAACATGGTGAAACAACATCTCTACTAAAAGTACAAAAAAAAAAAAATTGGCCAGGCATGGTGGCAGGTGCCTATAATCCTACTCAGGAGGCTGAGGCAGGAGAATTGCTTGAACCCAGGAGGCAGAGGTTGCAGTGAGCCGAGATCATGCCATTGCACTCCAGCCTGGGCAAGAGAGTGAGACTCTGAATCAAACAACCAATACAAAAATCAAAGTGCAAATGGAGTCAAGCTTCAGCACCCTACTGAAGCTCTCTGCTTGCTATGATGGGGTGCATGAATGAATGAAGTATTACTGCCCATTTGATACAGAAATAAATAATCAACAGCCATTCAAATCCCTACAGCCAAAGTCAAAATCCTTTCAGTTCCCACTGGATTGTAATGCAGGGTCTCTCCCACTATCCCAGCACTGTTCTGAGTACATAATAGACTTGGGGAAAATTCTGAATAATAAACTAAGTCCACATTCCACGTAAAGCATACCTTAGGAGTTAGGCTTTGCCCAGAGACACCTGGTAAGACAAGAGGTCTGTGCCAACCACATACTCTATAAACAATCACAAGTCATAGGTTATTGGAGGATTTATCTAATACACCTGCTACTATATATATATATATATATATATACACACACACACACACACACACACACATTTTATCCTGGGATAGACAGATGACTATCCCTATGTGTTTTCAATGGGGAAAACTTTTTTTTAGAAGATGAAACCAACATTGCTTCTCTTTCAGCTGTGTCCAAATAAACAGGAATGAACCAGCATGAGCCTGTGTCTTCAAGTTGCCACCCTGGGTTCCAGTCCTTCCTTGATGCTCACCAGCTGTGTGACCACAGACAGGACTCCTTGCTACTAAGACTGTCTCCCCAGCTGTAAAGATCCCCACATTTCCCAAGGATCTTTGCAAGATTTAAGTGAAATACGGTATGAAATAAGGTACAAGTCTTTGTAAACTCTGAGCTGCTCTGTGCCCTAAATAATTGCATTTCTTTTTTTTTTTGAGACTGAGTCTTGCTCTGTCGCCCAGGCTGGAGTGCAATGGCACCATCTCAGCTCACTGCAACCTCTGCCTCCCGAGTTCAAGCAATTCTCGTGCCTCAGCCTCCCGAGTAGCTGGAATTACAGGCATGCGCCACCACGCCCGGCTAATTTTGTATTTTTAGCAGAGATGGGGTTTTCTCCATGTTAGTCAGGCTGGTCTTCAACTGCCGACCTCAGGTGATCTGCCTACCTTGGCCTCCCAAAGTGCTGGGATTACAGGTGTGAGCCACCATGCCTGGCCTAATTTTTGTATTGTTAGTGGAAATGAGGTTTCACCATGTTGGCCAGACTGGTCTCAAACTCCTGACCTCAAGTCATCCACCTGCCTTGGCCTCCCGAAGTGTTGGGATTACAGGTGCGAGCCACCATGCCGGGCCATAACTGCCTTTCTTTATTCCACAAATAGTTACTGATGGACTCAGCTTTTCTCCAGTACTAGCTGGTTGGGTTGTTTACAAAGCCTAATTATTTTTTTTAAATATTTATTTATTTGTTTTAGAGACAAGGTCTTGCTATGTGGCCCAGGCTGCTCTTGAACTCCTGAGCTCAAGTGACCTGCCTGCCTCAGCCTCCCAAAGTTGGAATTACAGCTGTGAGCCACTGTGCCCAGTCCAACAAAGCCCAATTCTTGAGTCTGTCTTACCAAGTTGGTAGCAAGCCGGTTAGAATTAGAAGCCCCTTTATCTGAGAGTCTTAAGAGGACTAATTAGCAAAGATGTCACTTTCTCTGCTGAAGACTGTATCTAAAGTTTCACAACCTGGAAGCAATCAGCCAAAAACAACTCTAGGGACCTGAGCCCTAAACTATCCGCCTCTCCAACAGGCTGGGCCACTGCTCTGAGGAAGAGGCCTGCACTGCAGACAAATTCCCAGCTGAGCAGGGACACCCAGCTGCACTGACTGTGGCTCTGTGCACACATCTCCCTGAGGCCTAGGGAGAAAAGCCAAGCCAGGCTGGGGCACAGAAGGGTCCGCGTGGGAGCAGAACATCTGCTGGCGTTTCCTCAACATCCTCAGTGGCGTCCCCAGGCCAGGCACCATCTGCAGCTGCTGGTATTTCCCCTGCTGGGGGCACTCGTCAGCATCCAGCCCGCCTCACGGTTTCATGTGGCAGAGGTAGAAACTGGGATGTCACACAAAAGTTAGCTTCAGGGCATGTTAGAAACGACCTACCTCTTCTTCAGGGGGAAGAAAAAAAAAAAGCAGAGCCACTTGCTTTAATCATCCAAAGTCACAAATCACAGATGGAAAGTACCTGAAATTTCCATCCCAGGAAGCAAACTCTGAATTTAGACAGAGACAAGGAAAAGGGCCTCTCTCATCTGCTACATTTCCATGCTAAAAGTGAAGACCCTGGTCAGCCACCTGGCGAGTCCATCCTCCAGACACCACCCTACAAGTGTCTGTTAGGTCTCAGTGCACAGCATCAGTGGATGTGCATTCTGTACAAAATACAATTTCCAAAAGAAAAACATCCTTAGTTCATCAGCTGCAGTGCAGACAAGGGGACCCTCTCCTTAAGTCCTGGGGGGCTCTGCTCCCACTCCTTAAGTCCTGGGGGGCTCTGCTCCCACCTGTAGCAGCTTCTCAAGCATTTGGCCCACAGCAGCCACACTCCCTGCAAGAGGGTGGTGGCACTTGGAAAACTCCTCCCTCCTTCCATCTGCAGTGACATTTACATCCCTGAGAGTTGGGTCCAGAACAGCTGTGCAGGTAATTGGTACCTCAGTAAGGCAGCCTGATGTCCCCTCTTACAGGCTGCACTCCTACTTCCTGCCTGGTACTTTGGGGCTATACAGACAAGGCTGAGGAGGCCCTCCCCTGGAGGAGCTGGGGCTGAGTAACGCCAGAGCTCTACACAGCACAGTGCCGGAAACAAGGCCCCAGCCTGTCTTGGGCAGAGAATGGGAAGATGCATCCACGGACACACGGGCGGGGGATGGCAGCCAGGTCAAGGCTCTGGAAGGCCCCGCAGCTTCCTCTGCTACTGTTCTTCTACATCCTCCACTCACAAGGGGCATGGGAAGCCCCAGAGAAGGCTCTGAGGGACACCTGGACGCTGGTAGAGGGAGTCAGCTACACTCTGTACAAGGAGGATAAGAGGAGGCCTCGCTTCTAATCTAAGAAACAAGATCCCAGTCCTCTCGGATTGCTAAAAGGCCCATGGACAGCCAGGACAGTCTTCTGTGCGGAGAGGCCGCACCACACACCTATCCGAAAACACATTTCTATTCCACAGAGCAGGCTGCAAATGTTTCTGGGGGTTCCACGCATCCATCAGCTCAGGCTGTGGGGCGTTCACCTCTGATGCACCATCTCCCTTGATTCTCCCAGCCCTGTTGACAGGAGTGTTGCTATGCCCACTTCCCAGAAGGGGAGACTGAGGCTCACGGAGGGTAAGTGCTTTGCCTAAGATCTCTAGGACCTAAGTTTGTCTGATGGTAAGGCCAGGTACATGCTAACCTTTCTGCTACTCCTGTCACAGCTGTACACTGTGGTAACATCCACATGTCACTAACATCTCCAAAACCTTCATCTTCCAGGGTAAAATGCAGCAGGAGAGAAAGGCTTCCATTTCGCCCCGCCACGTTGGGCTGAGGCTCAGACCTGGAACATTCAGTTCAAGTGTGCTCTGGGTCAGTGAGCCAGCACTTGGTGCTGAGTCATCGGGCCAGCCAGGCAGGGCCCAGGAGAGTGAGAGAACTCAGCTTAATTCTGAGTCACCACAGCCCCAAGACCACAGGGATGCCCGGCATGGAGCGCTATCAGAACCGGGGAAGACCCCACTCAACCCAACCTAGGAAGAAGTGCTAACCAGGCTCAGATGCTGGGGGTCTGAACTGATCCTGAAAGGAAGGGCCAGTGAAGCGGCTGGCTTTGCCTCTGCACATGAAGGGGCCTTCCTATCCTCCCACTGTTTGGATTTTTTAACTATCCATTCATTTATTCATTCATTTAGTGTCAAGGAAGAATTTTTTAAATAACTGAAAAAATATAGAATTCTACTTTAATAAACACTGAGGAAGATACTTTAAAATGGGAAATATTTGTTCTCAATTGAATACTAAGGAATTTTCTGTAAAAAGTCTTCCCAGTTCACTGGAGCACACCTCTGTGCTGGGAGCTCTCACATGGCTGGGCTGTTTACAGGCTTCTGACGCATAGAGCTGGCCCTCTGCGAGTCTAGGCTTTTCTGAATTGACAGTGAATAAGAAGCTTCATGTATACAGTGTCTGATCTTACTGCCAGTCATACGAAAAAAAATTTTTAAGAGACTCCTTTCACAGTGCCCAGGGCTGCTCTCTGCACAGCTATGGAAGCGAGGTCTGGCTGCTGCCAGCTCCCAGCCTCTCCAGCCCTGCTGGAAGATGCTGTGTCATTGGGAGAAACAAAAAGAGCTTCTCCAGACCTGTAAGGACGAACTGAGGAAATCAGTACTGAAGTCCTTTGTGCAGAAAAGGCCATTCGGAAAGTGACAAAAAGGAGCAGGCCTTGGGGTACCTTTAGGAGCCCAGGATAACTCTGCAGTTCTTAGGAACCTACAGAAGCCTTCCCGGGACACACCTACACCTTTTACAGGAAGTTTTTCTGGAACTGCTTTCAAGCTCTGGGCCCAGGCCCATGTTCTAGCCGTTTCGACACAGTCACTCCTTCAATCTTTTCTGAGCCTGTGGACCCTGCCAGGGATCAAGAGGCAGAGATGAAACACACAGACTCTGCCCCAGAACTCTGAACAGAGTCTGACCCCAAGGCAAAGTAGAAAAGTGCTGAGCTTAGGAAGAAAGATTCAAATTAAAATAAAATGGAGTCCAGAGGAGACACGGCCTACTTCGGACCAGGGCAAGGCAGGACATGTCTGTGGAGAACGGCCTCGAAGTGGGCAGACTTGTCCTCTATATGGCATTTAACACTGGGACTCACTCACTGTGGGTACCCAGTGAATTTCAGATGCAGTGAAGGAGTGAGTAAAGAGCTGGGCCCGTCTCCTAAGTCCAGACTCAGGTTCAAAAAGCAGGCCAACATTTCTGACGAACTGTACAAAGATGGATTCAGGACTGTTTATCACCTCAAGCTGCGCCTGGGGAGTACAAAGCAGCCAGGTCTGCTAAAGGCAGATCTATCACCTATCCAGGAACACAGGTGGGGTAAAGCCACAGAAGTCTTTCTGTTTTGCCACAGGCCAGGCACACTGCCTCTCCGAGTCTGCTGTCCCACACATAAGACACTTCACAGCTTCTGCTTCAGAGAACTGATGAGAATTTAGTGATAAGGCTTCTGAAAGTACCCGCCAATATCTGGCACATATATACATGTATGTTGACAGACAGAAAAATCCCACATTCATTCCTTTCCCCCCAAATTCTTCCTAAGCGTTTGCAAGCTGCCTGGCTTCCTAAAAAGCTGCCAAGGTCCCCAAGATATCTTCATCGAAATATGTGAAGACTTAAAACCAGATATCTCACATGGTATCACACGTGCCACATGACGCATCGAGATAAATCCTACACCTGCAAAACGCGGGGCTCTGGAGCCTACCTCAGAAGGCTGGCTGATGGGTGTGGTGGCGCATGCCTGTAATCCCAGCTACTAGGGAGGCTGAGGCAGAAGAATCGCTTGAACCCAGGAGATGGATGTTGCAGTGAGCCAAGACCGCACCACTGCACTCCAGCCTGTGAGACAGAGCGTGACTGACTCAAAAAAAAAAAAAAAAAAAAAAAAAAAGAAGGCCGGCTTGGT
>CAUYLG010048062.1:0-33848 GCA_963573385.1 Cacajao melanocephalus | reverse complement strand
TTCTCAGTATCACATTACACCTATTTTAAAAGTGACCACATAATTGGAAGTAAATCACTCCTCAGCAATTGCATAGCATTTCACAGGTTTAAATAAAATATTGGTTGGCTGCTTGTTTGTGATTTTCATCCCTTATTCCTTCCTGTCTCCATCGTTAAGCACAATTATTGGCATAAAAGAGGTTTTTAATACCCATTTTTAGACTGCATTCTAGCCTGGGCAATAGAACAAGAATCCCGTTCTCTCTCCCTCTTTCTCTTCCTCTTTCTTTTCTCTCTTACATTTTTTTTTTCTTTCTTTCACTCTCACTTTCTTTCCTCTCTTTTTCTTTCTCTCAAAAATAAAAAAAAATAAAAAAAAAGATTATATTCTTCCACACGTGTGTGAAGCCATTACCCTCAAATAAATGATTAGTAAAAAGTTTTGTCACTGGGAAAGGTCAACGGTTGTTCCATCTTAAAATGGAAGTGTCTCGCCTACGTATAAGCACTGATCAATCACATAGTGCACAGGTTTTATAAAACACCAAGATGTTATGACCTCATTTTGGAACGTAATTCACATTGAGGGTAAGAAACAAAAAAATAAGTGGTATAGAAACAAAGTAAATAATTTTACATAAAATGTTAATATATACATACAATTATAGCCTCTTGTCTGTTCACACTCTTACTATATTTCTATATTGCTCTGGCAAGCATTATGCTGATTTAGTTTTTTTACTATATGTCTATCAATGATCATTAAAATATTACCCATGCTACTAAATATGTATATTTACACAGTTTGGTAGTTTAATGAATAATGGGCTTTATATTTTTGAGCCTCCTATAACAGAGAAAATGTTGTTTCAAAGTGACAGATTTCTGTGATGACCATTAAAAAGTAAAAAAAAAAAAATAGAAAAAATAAAGGAACCATTATTTTGTTCATGAAGTAGGTATGACTAAGTAGAGCAGGCTACTGTTCAAATGTGGTTTCAGAGGCACATTGGCCTTTAGTTTCAGCGTCATAATGCCCCTATGGAAATTCATGCATTATAAACATTATTTTAGTTTAGTTATTATTTGTAAAGTGTCCTGAAAGGATGCATGTGTGTTACTTTCTCTGATGTAGTTTAGCAAGAGTTACATTTCACACAGTATATTTGTTATTTAACAAAGATTAAGTTCCACCAAATTAAAACTTAAGAAAGTTTTAGTTGACACAAATTGGAAAGTAAAAACAAAGGCACTTTATAGGAAAGACAAAGAATATAAAAGTTCCCTGGATGCCTCTGAACAACCAAGTTTACCAGATAACATAATTAGGGCACACCTAATGAAAAAAAAAATTGAAGGAACAAAGACTATGCATCCTACTGTTGAGCTCCAAATAGAAACAGTCCTATGGTTAATAGTAAGCCAAGCTACTTAAGTAATATGATCCGTTTTATCCAATTAATGTATTATGATCATCAATCATACTTGATAGTACATGCTTAGTTTTCTGAGAGTAAACATTTTTAATAATGAGGAAAAATACTACCAAATAAATAACTGGTGATAAATTTAAACCAACTGAATCATAATTTCCTGTTTATGAGATAAGAGGTAAATGCTTTAAATAGTAACATTTTCCAACATGTTTTTTGCCTTAGTATAAGAGAAAGCAAAGATATATAAAATTAGAGAGGTAAAAGTAAATACTGTGTACTCCAGAAAAGAGCATGTCTTCTGCATTCAGGAATCAATATATGCTATGAATCCAATATACACATCCTGGAAGATCATAAAATACTTCAAGAAGTAAAGCAATCTGGTTCAGTGGAGACTGAGAAATATTATTTGATCAGAAGCACTCTGAAAAAATTACACATATGTGGCAATTTATAGTAATTCTGGCAAATATTGACCAATTCCTGAAAAACAGATTTGGTTGAGGGTACAAGATATATAAGTTAAAGAAATGTTCTGTCCCTAAAAATATGATACAACGACTATGGAATTAAGAATGACTTTTGACTTTTAGTTTTCAGACAAATGACTAGTTTCCATCTGTCATGCAGTGGACAATATCCAGTAAGCGTTAAAAGAGACAGGAAGATATCTCTCTAAGCCTGATCTAACTACCACATGATATGCAGAAATTAAACTTGTGAATCAAGATGCAGTGAAATGTCAGCTCTCTCCAAACAGCAGATGAAGCCATGGAAGCAAATGCGAAGCAGAAAACATGAGAGTTAAAGCAAGGGCTTCAAAGTCAGATAGCCCCATGTTCTCACCCTGAGATCTCCTCTTACGAGCAATGTCACCTAAGGATAATGGCAAAATGTTTAAGCCTCAAGTTTGCCACACCTAAAATGTGAATCCTAACTCTAACCACCTTGTTAAAGTGGTAATGGAGCATAAATGAGAGAATTAATGTAAGGTGTTGTGCCAATAACTCAGAAAATGAGGCAGAAAACCTAATTCTTTGAAATAAATGAAAACAGAGACACAACAAACAAAAATATCTGAGAAGCAGTGAAAGCTGTGTTAAGGGGAAAGTTTATAGCTCTAAACACCTACACTGAAAAGTTAGAAATAGCTCAAATTAATTAATTATCTAACCTAGAGATTGCATTACTGGGTATACACCCAAAAGAAAATAAACCATTCTGCCAAAAAGACACATACATTCTTATGTTCACTGCTGTTTGATTCACAATAGCAAAGACATAGAATCAACCTAGGTTCTCATAAACTGTGGACTGGATAAAGAAAATGTGGTACATATACATCATGGAATACTATGCAGCCATAAAAAATGAAATCATGTCCTTTGTGGCAACATGAATGGAGCTGGATACCATTATCCTAAGTAAATTAATTCAAGAACAGAAAACCAAATACCACATGTTCTATTTGTAAGTGAGAGCTAAACATTAGGTACTCATGGACATTAAGATAGCAATAATAGACACTGGGGACTACTAGAATGGAGAGGGATGGATGGGGGATAAACTAACGATCGAGTACAATACTCACTAGCTACGTGACAGGATCATTCATATCCCAAACCTCAGCATCCTACAATAGACCCATGTGACAAACCTGCACATGTACCCCTTGAATCTAAAATGAAAGTTAAAATTATTAAGTAAATCATTATAAACAGAGAAAGATATCTATGTTTCTCTACATGGAAAGTTCAGATACACACACACACACACACACACACACACACACACATATACACACACATATACATATCTCAAAATATATAAAAAATTTTGATGTACATATCAAAATCTTAAAAGATGAAAAGAGTAAAATGATTTGAAAAATATTTAGCTATGTCAGAAACAAGAACGTGATTGGACAGAACACAGTGAAGTTGCATTAGAGGTAATCTGAAGGTCATGAGATTACTAAGTGGTTAAGTGTTGGCATAGTCAAAACAGTAGTCAGAAATAGAGGTTGCTATGTAGGGGACTTGCAGTAATATCCTTTATAATAGTATAGTTTCAACAGCAACTTCTTAAAATATAGATATGTATAACAGATATGAAAATACCACACAATGAGTATAAAAGTATGCCATAGTCATCCTTTTTATATTTAAAATATATCATGTAAGTTATCAGTTTAAAAATAATAAACCACTTACTTAAAATCTACTACTTTTGCTAAAATGGAAAGCCTAAATGGAACAAATAAGACATTATATTTCAGTAAATAGATATACAAGCCCCTTTTCAATGATTTGAGTACCCACAGCCAGGATAGGAGTAAAATAATGAAAAGAACACATTCCTATAGATGGGGCCTCTTTTTGTGTTTTGCATGTTAATTAAATACAAAGATTCCACTGGCTAACAACTCTAGACCTCCAGAGAAAGGACAGTTCACAAAAGTCATGAAAGACCCCGAATCTTTCTTTTCTGGTACTCTGTAGTCCAGAGTGTTCAGCTTCCTCTTAAGATTGTGTCCTCCTGTGGTTGTATGATGGCTTCCTATACTATAGTCAAAAGAGGAAGCTAGCACTGGCTTCTTCATTCCTATTTGCTGCAAGGGAGGTGGCAAATGCCTCTTTCTAACTATGAAAAATAAACTTCCATCCCTATTAATGTCCCATACAGAGGTATCTATAAAGCAGTACCTATCAACAGTGGAATGTCTATCACTAAAGTGTTAGAAGCTGAGTTTCTGAGCCAATGGCTAACAAGGCAGGTGAGATTTAGCTTAGCTTTATCTTAGATGAATCAGGGCCAAGATATGGAGTTTTGGCCAATCATCTAAATAAATATGCAGTCAGGAAGAGGTGAGATGAGTTTGAAGGAACTATGTTGTCTACAAGGAAAGTTTTCCCATACGCATGTGGCATGAGAAACTAATTCAAAATATGTAAATTCTAAAAGGGAAGAATCTTATGTTTTAATTAAAAATACATGAACAATGGGTAAGTACATGTAAAATATAGACTTAAAATGGTTATAACTAGAATTTCTGCCTCTTAGCTAAAGAGATATTTCTCTGCCCTTTTTAATCCATGTCAAACAAATCAGAGAACAGGTACTTAATATGACACTTAATGATATGGTTGCCTAATTTCAATAAGCTCAATCATCACTTGTACTCATGATATTTTAAATTGCAAGGCAGAGAAGTGCATAGTCTGTAGTTACATCCCACAACCATATTATTGTGAATCTATTTATCAGACATTAAAAAAAGATAATAGATAGGGTTTTGACAGATGAGGAAGCTAAGGCTTAGAAATGTCAAGTAACTTCTCCAAACTCACTTAGTCAATAAGAGAAGATCCAAGACCATAGCCAATTATTTTACTTGAGTCCAGTTATTTTTCCACTACATGCATTACAATATAGTTACATTGTATCTATATTGTATAACAAGATGCTAACAGTGGACACTTTCTGTCTTGGTTTTGGAGAGATCACTTAAGCTAAGAAAAAACAGACAATGAGAACTAAACTTATATTCCATACTGAAGAGTAGCCCATGGACATAGGATTTATAATATAAATGGTCTAAAACATGTCTAGTAACTTTTGGCCTATCATCCTCTTCTAAAATAAATAAGAGGTTTGAGACTGAAGAAACCAGGAAAAAGACTTTCCTTTTTGGGGCAATTTGTAGGACTGCTGAGATTGAGAGAATTTGACTTTAGCAATGTTCACTAGAGTTATAAAATGTGTAAAATGTCAGCCTCAGGATTTAACACAGTATAGACACTTAATGATAAAAAACTAAGGCAACCCTTAAGATGGATCTGATCATAAGTTATAGAATACCCAACTTTAACTGACTTAAAACAATAAGAAGAATTATTGGTCAACAAAAGGGGAAGCTGTGGTGAGAATGAGCTTCAGCAAAGGTCAGATAGACTCAGGAATTTAAAAATGGATCCACTTCCCTTCCACACTGCCCCAGCAGAGCCCCCACACAGAGTCCCTTTTGGGGCACTACCTAGTGGAGCTTTGAGAAGAGGGCCACTGTCTTCCAGATCCCAGAATGATAGATCCACTGACAGCTTGCACTGTGCACCTGAAAAAGCTGCAGACACTCAAGGCCAGACACTCAAGGCCAGCCTGTGGAAGCAGACAGGAAGGAGACTGTACCCTGCAAAGCCACAGCGCCGGAGCTGCCCAAGACCGTGGTAACCCACCTCTTGCATCAGCATGACCTGGATGTGAGGCAGGAAGTCAAATGGGTCATTCTGGAGCTTTAAGATTTGACTGCCTTGCTTGATTTCAAACTTGCATGGGGCCTGTAGCCCCTTTGTTTTGGCCAATTTCTTTCATTTGGAATGGCTGTATTTACCCAATGTCTATACTCCCATTGTTTCTAGGAAGTAACTAACTTGATTTTGATTTTACAGGCTCATAGGCTGGGGGACTTGTCTTGTCTCAGATGAGACTTTGGACTGTGGACTTTTGAGTTAATGCTGAAATAAGATTTTGGGGGACTGTTGGGAAGGCATTATTGGTTTGGAAATGTGAGGATATGATATTTGGGAGGGGCCAGGGGTGGAATGATATGATTTGTCTCTGTACCCACTCAGATCTCATCTTGAAATCCCATGTGTTGTGGGAGGGACCCAGTAGGAGGTGAATCATGGAGGCAGGTCTTTCCTATGCTGTCCTCCTGATAGTAAGTCTCATAAGATCTAATGGTTTTTAAAAGAGGGGTTCCCCTACATCAAGCTCTCTCTTTACCTGCTGTCATCTATGTAAGGTGTGACTTACTACTCCTATCCTTCCACCATGACTGTGAGGCCTCCCCAGCCATGCGGAACTGTAAGTCTAATTAAACCTCTTTCCTTTGTAAATTGCCCAGTTTTGGGTATGTCTTTATCAGGCAGTGTGAAAATGTACTAATACAAACAGTATTAAGTTGTGGGGCTTTTAAGTGGTAACTGGGCTCAGCCCTCATGAATGGACCAATATTGTTATTTCAGGAGTGGGTTATTTATCATGAGATTTGGAACCCTGATAAAAGGATGAGTTTGCTTTAATTTTCTCTCTGTCTTGCATGTTATCTTACCTTTGTGCACCATTAGGAAGAAGCATGAATGGCCTCACCAGATTTGGTGCCATGCTCTTGTACTTCTCAACTCCCAGAAATGTGAGCCAAATAAAGTTTTTTCTTTATAAATAACCCGGTCTATGGTATTCTGTTATAGCAGCAGAAAATGAACAAAGGCACAGAGAAAGCAACCTCCTTTGCTTCTGAAAAAAACTGTCCATCTGAATAATAAGGCTGATGTTAGATATCACATGAGGTATTTTTGTTAAAGGAAGAGGTTTAAATAGAATACAGAGGCATAAACTAGTAAACTTGGAAGAAATGGATAAATTCCTGGACACTTGCACCCTCCCAAGCCTAAACCAGGAAGAACTTGTATTCCAATTCTTTATCAAAAGGATAATGATACGCCTTAAGTATGGTTTCATCACTTCCTTGATTTTATGCTTCCTTAAAGTCTGAGGAAAAATATCGGTAGGCTTTCACCAAATATTCTTTTATTAATTATACTTCATTTTATTGGTGGATTAGTTAAAAAAATAAAATATAATGGCCCAATAAACTCAGCCAACCACTTAAAATATTTAAAATTTAAAATACATCTTTCCTAGTTTTAAACATTTAGTATTCATTGTCATCTTTATTTTTTCTTCTTTTCTAAGAAGAAATATAGAGGGGTCACCCTTAAATTTTGATAGGTTTTGCCTGCTATTGAACTCCTTGGACATCCAAATCATGGATCCACTGCATTGAAAAAAAAGTAACAGAAAAGAATCTGTTTGAAAGTCAAAGATAGGTAAGGTTTTTAAAACACATTTTTCATAATTTTCTCTCTAGTAAGATAATGTCTATACTAGTAATTTTTATTGCAGAATTTTCAGCAAAACTATAGCCCTTTATACTTATTATCTTTACAACTCAAACACAACCCTTCCAGAATATTAATCTATCCCTTTACCTGGTCTATGAGAGATTATTTACTTTAAAAGGATCATGTATATATTATTTGAAAATGTATTTATAACTTTTCATTATAGCTTGTTTTAAAATGCCAATGACATGCCATATTTTCATAAATAAGAAACTTTAATCATGTTAGACATCTGTATGTTGACTGTCTCATAATGATTAGATGATTTGAGAAAATACAGAACTATGAAAATATTAGCAATTATTTTTAAAAACTTGTGTTCCATTGTAGCATGTCATTACCAATTCATTTTCAAGTTAGTCCATTTGTCTTTCCTATTTTAAAGAAGTTTAAATCACAGTAAGGGTTTGAAATAACTTATGTCTTTGTGACCCTTTATAAATATGCAAACAGAAGATGATTTGCTGACCTGTCCTTCAATGATTGCTGAGCTTCATTGCCCCAGATCAAGGCACTTAGTCCTGTTCAAGTACCTACTTTATCATCCATTAGATGCTTTGCCATCCTGGAGAGTTCATCTCCAGAACTGATCCTAGGACCTATTGAATTCAGAAACAAAAATGGGTACTTTGGTTTCATTTATATATATATATATCTTCAAAACATTTTATTACCCCTTCAGTTCTGCCTTCCTGAATATTAGTTTATTCTTTGATTAGTATCTTAAAGATTTTAGTGTAGCTTTAATTAGGAAATCAAAGAACAAACTAATGTTAGTCAATGTTGTTTCTCTCTTTAAGCCAATTTCTGCCCAACTTTTCCTTCTGAATTAACTGGTTTGTTATTTATATGTACAAGGATGGATGTACTTTGTCAAAGGAATGATACCAGGTAGCCTGCTCATTTCCTAAGCCACTGAAACTCTTCCTTTATTTGATACCATGGTTTTGCTCCTGGAATTACTGTCTTCTTACAAAGGCACTTGTCAGTACTTTCGGAATTTTATATTCAGGGTCAATCAATTATATTCAGGGTCAATATGATATGTTAACATTGCCGTATCAAAAAGTGAGCATTTTAGTATTTTAGGCTGTTAACAGCCATTTTAATTTTCAGCTATTATGAGGAAATATTTGCTTGACATTAACACCTCTCTCTACTTAAGAAGTTATTTGATGAGCATCTATAGGCATTACCACTTGTGAATTCAAGAGCTTTCTGGAATAGAGGTTCACTTCTCTTGTAAGATAAGTCAGCAATTTTAGAGGTTTGTGTTAGCCATACATCTATGTGGTCGGGGTTTGTTTGTATATGGGGATAGTTCACAAAAGAAAAGTTAAGGAATCACAATACACATTTTTTATTACTTTCTGAAAACACCGTCCATTCTTCTACTTAACAATAAACAGCATCCCAGATTTCTTGTAATGAATTACCACCACCTCCCTATTTGGTACGGTTAAGGTTTAGAATCTGCGATCCCACTAAGAAATCTGGAGATTCCTTCTACTATACCTTTCTTTTCCGTAGATCAGTAGCCAAGACTAACTGACCTATCCGTCAATGAGATTCTGTGATACAAACTTTTAATCTTGAACTGGGTACTGAAAGGACAGAAGAAATTGAATTCATTCATTCTAACTGGGTTACCCCAAATTTTCACTCAATTCATGTTACTAAGATCTTTGTGCTGATTTTCTGTACTCTCTAAACCTAGTTTGTATAGGCTTCTCTTTAAGCTTGTGATTACCCTTATCCTGAATCTTTCCATAGATTCACCCTTTCTTAGGTTTGACAGAGACATTATCGTTAGTTACAACCAGAGAACCCTAGCATACACTTTGTGGCATTCTCAAGCATAATCTTATCTATTAGGAGTCATAGGCAAGTAAATCAAAGGGAAGTGAGCACTCACATTAACTCCTGTTAGAAACAATTTTCAAAAGAATGATCTCTCTTAGCTTTTAATATAGGAAATTAAAAATTTGTTAATGATCAAAACTTACATGGGCATAAAAGCCACTTTCTATGCAGCACAGAGCTTTGCACACCATAGGGGTCCAATATAGGTTTTTTTTTTTTTTGAGTTTGTAAAAGGTGCTAATGTTTTAAAAATTGAGAATTTATGGCATTAATGGATTGAAGTGGGGTTACTGATGCAAAGAGTAATACCTCTGTTTCCAAACTAGCTCAAAGAAATTAAATATATGTCAAATGCTATTCTTGGAAAACATGAGTAGTAGAGTACATATTTGTGGAATTTGGGGTAAGCATTTGAATTTTCTAAATTTGACCACACCAATTAATGGTGATAAGAAGGACTTACTGAATGTCTGCAAATAATATTAAGTATAGTTGTAGTGGAATATCTAGGGACATGTTCTATAGAGGACAGTGTTTTTCCAGTATGAAATAATTCAGATATTATTTTAAACATTTAATTAACTTTGGACTTCTCTCTCAATAAATGTAAGCACAAACACCTCATAATGTAAACATTTTTATAATTTAAATTAAAATAAATTAAAATCAGAAGTAATAAGAATTATCAAAAGTTACAAACTATTTTCAGTATTTGAAGAGTTTTTAGGAATAGTAAGTAAGAATATATTGTCGGCCCTCCATGTCTGTGGGTTCTGCATCTGTGAATTCAACCAACAGCAAATCAAAAATGTTCAGCAAAAAGATTGCACCTATACTGAATATGTACAGACTTTGTGTGTCATTATTCCCTATACAACATACTATAACAACTATTTAGGTAGCATTTAAATGTTAATATAAGCCATCTAATGATTATTGAAAGGATACAGGAGGATATGCACAAGTTATATGCAAATGCTATACCATTTTATATCAAGTGACTGGCACAAGATGGATTTTGGTATCTGCTGATGTGTTGGAACCAATTTCCCACCAAGGGATGACTGTACTAATACAAGGACAAGGTCTATTGAAAACAAAATCATTCACAGTATTGCACATTTGTTGACATTTGGTCTTATGTAAAAGTCTGCTTTTTGTCACAACATTTTAGCTTTTATTTAAAAAATACTAGTTTAGACAACTTGAAAGAAATAAACTGCATCTGCATAATGGATTTGTTTTCTATTTCATATTTGGGGGTCTGTGACACTAAAATGTAACAAAATTTTCTAACTTCACCAAAGGGTATCAGTACAGACTGCATAAAGTATTTATATATTTACCCCTGCAATCTCTGAAATGCATGCTTGCATTTCCTCTCCTGGGGGTAGTAATTAGTTGTGCAGTAAGCAATGGCCAGGGCCACAGCTCGCTCAACAGAATAATGGTAGTATCTTGTAGCTTTGACACTTTACATAAATGCCACATCCTTCCTCAGTGGATAGGCAAAGAGCAGTTGACTACTGAAAGGCAAGCCTCTAATTTTCTGTATGTCAGTGAGAAAGAGGGAAAAATAAAGCTGTTAGAAAAGACATTTAGTCACAGGGCTAATACATAAATACGTGATTTAACATATATTGTTATGTGACGAATTTTGACTTTAAAACTTGTTCCAACTTGTACAGGACAGCACCCTAAACATAGTGGATGCTCAAATAATGCAAATGACAATACACTGCATCCAAATAGCATCAAATAGTTACTTAGTCCAATTTATTCAATAATTCTAATGGACTCCTATCTGCAGACTGTATTATATGATGGCCTTAGTAAAATCTGCCCCCTCCTGTCTACTTTCAAGGAGTGCTATTACAATCAACTAATAGGGCAAGAAGAAACGTGGCTGGTGAGTAAAAATTTTTACCTTGTAAACTAGAACGTGTGAAAATCATTTTGGTGGGCAGCAAAGACACGAAGAGTTTTAGAGATAGTGAATAATAGAAGCAATGTGCTTTGAATATTCATAAAATGTCTCATTCATTCTCAAAGTGTCATAAATCAAGCAATGCAAAGAGGAGGTAAACCCATTTTAGTTCATCAGTATCACCCTAGCTCCATCCCAGATTACCCTAAACAAAGGGCTGAGAAGAAGCATTGTGACCAATGTGCAAGCTACCAAGTATTAAGATTCTTTGACAGCTACCCAAGAAGACTGAAATAAAAAGAAATGAGAGGGAAATGGAATTGTCAAAAGGCAACATGGAATATGCGTACGTTTTCCACTTTACCTTAAGTAAAGGAAAAGATGAAATCAACAAAAAAAGATACTTAGTAGAAGTCCTTAGAAAAAGTACTTAGAAGAAGTATAAATTTTATAGATTTTAAAATCTATACAATTACTTGATGCCTTTAATGGGCCTTGAGAAGAATTACCTTGGGAAATAATCCAAATATGTAAGAATAAGGGTCCAAAATGAGAAGACAAAATATGATACCCGAAGAAATGATCTCAAGAGAGGACTGTGCAAACTAACCATGTAAGATTGTAAACAAAATGCAATCACATTTTTAAAATTTACATTAAAGACACAAAAGGTCTGGAAACATGGAGAATGGAATCATTTACAGAAGAGATCAACTTGATTATTTGTCTTGGAAATGGAAAAATTCAAATGAAAATAAGCAACTGCATAATATACAGAGAAGACAGAAAGGTGATTAAATTTTGATGTATCATTTGGTTGATTATGCAAATAATTTTTAAAAGTGTATTCATTTTAACATTAAAGAGGCAGGATATAAATTGTACATATATATAGTATATATGATGTATATATGATATATAATCTATGCAATAGAGTTAGTTTATATAAATTTGGGCATAAAATATATAAATATCTATTTACATATAAATGGTTCAAGTGAAAAATAAACTACTTTGTATATACATGTTCATAATTCTGTGTTAGAGACTGATTTTTCTTCTAGTTTGTAATTTCCTGTGTTTTCTGAAGGTTTCATAAAGCAAGTAATAGTTTCACAACTAGAAAGTCTGCTTTTTAAAAATGTGTAGGAGATACAGGATCAAGCACCAGGAAGTCCCCCAAACACAAACTATTAAAAGCAAATGTGTCTAGGGAGTGGGAACTAGAGTAGGAGATGAGGCACATGACTTACATTTAGCATAAGCCTTTTTAAAGTTTGTCCTGTCATTTTGATAAAACATTTTAAAAGGAATTATATGCAGCAAGAAAATGTGAGCATTTGAACAAGAGTTTTAGTATTTTTCTTGAGTAACAGAGTAAAACTTCCTTTTCCTTCTGTAGCTAAGAAATCCATTGATTTTCCCAATTCATTAATGGCTTTTTCTTTGGTTACCATCAAATTAAAACAATCTTGTATTAATCATGTTACATACTGTTACGCTTTCAAATAAATACCAGGTGCCACAGAATATTTCCAAGCCAGAAATTCCCCTGCCTAGGATTTTGAGCCCACTGCTTTTCTGACTCACCTCCATATTAAGCACTCATCATCATCCTTATTTGGGGAAACTTATATTCTAATAATCCGATATTAATTGGCACTAGGTGTTTATCACACTCTCTTTTATGTGTGATTCTTTGCTAGGTGGCATTCCACCACTACTGCAATTCCAAACACTGTGAGGAGAGATCTTAAAGGATCAAACATCAATAGCCTTTTTATCCAATGGTGTTGCCAAAAGCTTTTGAAACCTATTTAAAGGAAAAGAAATTCTGAAATTATACTAATTACCACCTGAGTTTAATTT
Organism: Cacajao melanocephalus; assembly: GCA_963573385.1. Taxonomy (NCBI): domain Eukaryota; kingdom Metazoa; phylum Chordata; class Mammalia; order Primates; family Pitheciidae; genus Cacajao; species Cacajao melanocephalus. Next base: position 20,806 of record CAUYLG010048062.1, on the reverse strand, counting down.
AGCAACTTATTCAAAGAATGATGCCCAGCTCATACTCCAGAAGGGGAGTATAAATTATTGACAGATCACAGAATATCATTATGTACATATATACGTTTTGTAACTTCTTGATTACTAATTATACTTTATTTATAAACAGTATTTGCCATTTATTGCTGATTACAATATACAAAAATAGCAATTATGCTCATTAATGTCATATGAATTTTTTGTTAATTCTATTTAATTATAACACTATGCTCTGGTTTTCTGTACCCAGTCTTTTTTTTTTTTTTTTTTTACTTGACATGACTGTTTATTCATGTAGCATGTTGTTTCTGATTTTCAAAATTATGGCCAGTGGTCATTTAACTTTTTAAAAAAGTTTTAAGAAAAAATACAAAACAGGAAAAAACAATTTAGTGACTAATGTTGTCTTGTTTGAGTATGTTTTCCTGACAATCCAAACCTTATCAATCAAAACTCAATTATTCCCAAGGATATTTTTCACTTCAGATGGTTTACCTACATATGGTACCATTGTAGGACATTAGATTTTAAATGTAGGCAAGAGGCCAGATCATGTAGAGCCTTCTGTGACGTAATAGCCATTGAGAAGTATAAATAACTGTAAGATCTGTAAGACTGAAGGCCCAGAATCTATGACTGTATGAGTTTCCCAGTGCTATCATAACAAAGTACTGCACTCTGGGTTCCTTAAATGAAACAACAGAAATGTATTCTCTTACAGTTCTAGTGACTTGAAGTCCAGAATCAAGGTGTTAGCAGGGTCATGCTGTAGATGAAGGCTTCGGAGGAGGATCCTTCCTCATTTATCTCTTAACTCTGGATGGTGAATGTTATCCCTGATGTGCCTTGGCTTGCAGTTGTACTACTCCCATCCCTGCTCCTGTCCCGAGACAGCATTCTCCCTGTGCATCACTGTTTCCTTTCTCCTCTGATAGGAACTCCAGTCACATTGGATTAGGGTGTACCTTAATCCAGCATGAAAGCCTTCATTTGATTACAACTGCAAATACTCTATTCCCAAGTAACATTACATCCATAGGTATGGGGTTTTAGACTTCAACTCTTTTTTTCGGAGACATACCTCAATCTTTAACACTTAGAAAATCATTGCCATGATCAAATTAAGAAAAGATGAGCCAGCCACAGAAGTGATTGATATTGGTGAGAATGAATCAGAAATATTTATGTGACAGAATTATCAGGAATTAGTGACATATTGAGATCCATTTTTCATCCGGTTTTTAAGAAGATAGCAGCATGAATGCAATGATGTTATTAACTAAGAATGGCAGTCCAGGAAAAGCAGATGATCTGAAATTGAAAAAAGGTAACAAAAGAAGTTTTATGCATAAATTGAATTGGCAGTATTCTCTCTGCTCATGGAGCTTATTTATTAAGATATGTTGAGAGAACAAATTTTTTAACACATACAATTCTGTATCAGTCACAGATATTTTGGGGCCGTCTCAGATTTCCTTGGTCTTCTCTACTTCCTACATGGGCTGAGTTTCCACAGCTGGGGCCAGTCACCCCTGAGAGTGTTGGGCCTTCCTATTTGCTATCATTAAACTGGGCTGATTAGCTATATGTGCAGAGTTTATGGCTTCATTCACTACAATGGAATGAAGTGTCACCTCATAGGAAAGGTTGTCTGCTGTTGCCAGAGGCAGAAAGGAGCTAGATGATATCACCCAAAAGTACAGAATTCATTACCTATGGGATAAACTTTGGACAGTGACAGGAATTTAAAAAAAAAGGTGAATCAGGGAGATAAATTATTTTCTTCATCTTTTTTGTTGATTACTGTCTCAAGTCATTATTTCCTCCTACAGCCTCTTGATGTAATTTCTTATGTATTGAGTAGGAATTCAACTTAATGAGGGACCCGTTGTGTTTCTTTGTGGAATAAAAAGGGGCAAAAGTATGAGAAAAAAGATCAGTTAACAAACATCTGAGCCAGGCACAGTTGCTCATGCCAGTAATCCAAGCACTTTGGGAGGCTGAAGAGGGCAGATCCCTTGAGGTCAGGAGTTCAAGACCAGCCTAGCCAACATGGTGAAACCCCATCTTTACCAAAATACAAAAATTAACCGGGGATGGTGGCATAAGCCTATAATCCCAGCTACTGGAGAGGCTGAGGCAGGAGAATTGGTTGAGCCAGGGAGGCAGAGGTTGCAGCGGGCTGAGATTACGCCACTGCACTCCAGCCTGGGCAACAGAGGGAGGCTCTGCCTCCAAAAATTAAAAAATATAAAAAACAGTTGAAATAGTCTAGGAGATAGCTGATAGTTACTTAGGATAGAAGGATGGCAGTGAAAACAGACCATGAGAAAGGGGTAGATATGGGATATATGTTACTGGCAGAGCTGAAAATATTTTAATGGCTTAGATGTTCAAGCTATAAAAAATGATTACTTGGACAGCTGGATGGGTATTGGATGCTAAATTCTAACAGATAATATCATAAAGAAACTTGCTTTTTGAGTCTATTAATTTGCTATATTAAAAACTACCACTAATTTTGCAGCTCAACACACATTTATGATCCCACAGCTTCTCTGACTCAGGAGTCTTACACACTATTAAGACCTCTGCAACACTGCAATGAAGGTTCTGGCTAGACTGCATTCTCATTTGGAGACTTTACTCAGAAAGAATCCATTTCCAAATTTAATCAGAGTGTTGACAGAATATATTTCCTTGTGACTGTGAGAGTAGAGACCATTTGCTTCCTGCCTTCTACTGTAGACTATGTCAGCTCCTAGAAATCTCCTAGAATTACTAGGGGCTGCTTGTCATTCTTAGAACAATCTGTAGTTCCTGGCTATGGAGGATTTCCCAACATGGTTGCTAACTTCAGCAATCCAGCAGGGAGAATATCTACCGTAATTCTGTTAACATAAGAAGGATAGAGAAACACATCCAATTATCTTTGCCATGTTTTGTTAGAAGTCACCAGTCCTAAACACACAAAAAACTTGAACATCAGGAGATGGAGAACTTGGGGGAGTCCCCTTAGTGTCTGTCAACCACATTGTATATTAAATTCTTAAAACCCATTAATTTGAATACATCAGTTTTGAAAACAGAAAGGTCAAGACTGAAAATTTAAAAATATTCCAAATTAACCTCTTTATTTTGTCTAGAACTAATTGAAGCATAAAGTATTTTCATGAATTCTAACTACTAGTTAGCACGAACACTTGGTCTCTAACTTTTCTTAACTTCTAGCTCTGGAAGATATATAACCTTTAAAAAATTGCCTTTCAAGGCCACAAAAGCACACTGATGCACAAAAATACTGGCATTCAACACCACTAATATTTTCATACAGATAGCATGTTTTCAGTGGCATTAAATAAGTGGCAGAATGTCAAACAGTACCTAAAATGTTGCCCAGTTATATAGCAAGGGAGCTGGATTTTAATCCTTAATTATTGTCAACTAATTTTCTCACATCTTAAATTCTTTAAATGTTACCTTTAGTTTACTAATTTCTTGGAGATGGCCAGAAGAGAACCAGATTTTGTTGCCAGGATAGTGCTTGAAGACCACCTAGAGAGAAATGTCCTACACAGCAGAGGAACTGAGAGCATTGCCCCATCTGGGATAGAGATACCTTCAGGAAAGGAATTTAATAGAGTCACATGTGGGCCAGAAAGTGAAACAGGGCAGAGAGATATCTGCTGTCTGATGCTAGCTTGACTGATGTTGTTATACTCTTGTATCTGGAAACATTGCTTAATATAAGTGAAAATAATCGGTATCTGAAGAATCAAGCACTTGAAATATTTAAAAATAAATTCTCAAATATTTTAAAACATTATAAATAACTTTACTATTGTGGAAGATATTAGTTTTGTCAGTGATGTTCAGAAATAATTTGAGAAGGAGGGTATGGCAATTTAACCTGGATTTAGGAAACTCAGTTAACTGGTTTATTGCATAAATCTAGGCATGACTTGATTTGAGTTTGGGTAAGTTTGGTAGTGGTAAAAATGAAGATAAAAGAATGAACACAACGGATATTTTACAGAATAACTCGCAAGACTTATTACAAAGTAAAAGAAATTCAATATTAAATAAAATATGAGTCTAAGGAGTTGATTCTGTTGGTTAAATTATTGGGGCCGTGCTTAACAGGAAAAATTTATATATGTGTGATAGATACATTATTTGCATTGTATATTACATGTTACCTGCCATTTTGATTATTCTAATAACAAAACATGTCAAGAGTCTTTACAAGAAGTGACTTAATATATAAAAAGGCTTATATTTGGTTCTTCTAGACATAGCAGAAAGTTATTTGGGTAAAAATTGGTTGAATCTGATACACCCTTAGGCCACTGTATCCATACATGTTTTATGTCTGGTTTTTCTGTTGCTAAAATAAAGTTACCATGGGAACTGAAATTCAGTACCACAATTCTAAAAGCACAGACTCTGAGAACTTTGTAAAAAAGAAAAACAAATCATCTCTGTACTACAAGTTATTTCAATATTTTGCTGCAAATATTAAAAATGATTATTTTTTTCAAGCGAATGAGTGGTGGATGATTTCCTATTTCCTCTACAAACAAAATGAAATCAATTAGATCACTAAACTTGATGTTGCAGTATATTTTATTCATAGTTTTATTCACGCGTTTCCAATTCCTATAATCATTCTTGTATGTCTTTGAACACACTGCCCTCTGAGTGGCATGGAGTGAAATGAGGGTTGGTAGTAACTTAATCCTGAAAGCATAGGAAGCTTCAGACATGTCAGTTACTGATTTCATGTTTAGGTGTAACACAGGTTCCATATGTCAGGAATATTGGCAACATTATTGTGTCTTTGATTACTTTAAAATATTTTAGATAAACAATTTTAAGTTTTAATTTGCTATACTCCAGGTGAATTAAACTTTCTTATGTAGAATAAATACTCCCAAGATTGGGAGTTAGCTTTGTTTCTAGACAGAACATATCTGGAAAAATTCTATGAATTAGTACCTCTATTTTCCACATTTAATAGATGAATGACCTGAGGGACAGAGATTAAATTGCTTATCCAAATTGAAGAGATAGGGAACTGGGAAGCTGGAATTAGAGCCTCAGGCATCTGGCTTCAGAGCCTTTGACTTTAATCACTAGAGAGTATGACCACTTTAATCCTGATCTAGTCTCAAGATTCTGTAATACATAGTTAACAAAAATAGGAGTGTATAGATGTATCATTGCTGTGGTTTAAATGTAGAAAAAATATCTTCCATTTATACTCTAAATCAAATTCTAACACTAATGCTAAGGAATTGTTTGACTTTCAGAAAATTGCTTATTGCCTCTGGGACTTTTCCAAATCTACAACACATGGATAGAAAGACAACTTGCAGTCACCTGCTGCAATGTTGAAATGTGGTTAAAAAAAACTGTAGAAGATTTAGTATACATTTACTTTAAGAATATTGACAGTTGAAAGTTACTATTTACCCAAAAATCTGAAAAGATTCAGGTATCCAAAAGCAGATGTTGCCCTTTTTAGACCTAAAGCACTTCAGGTAATGTAATCCTGGAATAGACTTAAGGTTAGTTTACTTAACCTTGGCAGTATCTCAGACCCAATTCTTCCCCTATCAGAAAGTTACCTGTTGTGAGATATTTGTCAAGATGGCCGACTGGAGACTTCAGACACCACTTCTCATAAAAAAAAAAAAAAAAAAAAGTTGCAGCTGAATAATCATAAATTGAATGAATGCCAAGGGGAGGGTACTGCAACCTAGTAGGAACTCACAGAAAGCCAGGGCACAGAAAAAGAAACAAGAAGCTAGAAGAGATTAGCTAGGAACCTCAAGGGACCCGATATGTTGTTGAAAACATAAGTTAGAGTGTTGTGGGCTCCCCTTGCTTCTGTGGCAGACCGCCTATATCCCAACTGTTGGAGAGCTCTGTTCTTGCAAACCCAAACACCTATGTGGGCAGAGATTTGGGGCCCTCTTGCATGAGACACATTATTTGCATGAGACCCATCACTTGCCCTCCCCCTAGACCCAAGCAATGTGGTAGGTGCAATACTTGGAGCACAGCCTTTGCTCCAAGGGACACACTGCTTTAAATGTATCCCAGAGATTCTGGTACGTTGTGTCTGGTACTCATTCGTTTTGAAGATCTTTATTTCTGCCTTCATTTCATCTTTTACCCAGTATTCATTCAGGAGCAGGTTGTTCAGTTTCCATGTAGTTGTGCGGTTGTGAATGAGTTAATCCTCAGTTCTAATTTGATTGCACTGTGGTCTGAGAGACTGTTACAATTTCTGTTCTTTTGCATTTGCTGAGGAGTGATTTACTTCCAATTATGTGGTAAATTTTAGAGTAAGTGTGATGTGGTGCTGAGAAGAATGTATATTCTGTGGATTTGGGATGGAGAGTTCTATAGATGTCTATTAAGGTCTGCTTGGTCCAGATCTGAGTTCAAGACCTTCGTTGTTCATTTTGTCTTATTGATCTAGAAACAGTGGGGTGTTCAAGTATCCCACTATTATTGTGTGGGAGTCTAAGCCTCTGTAGGTCATTAAGAACTTGCTTATGTATCTGGGTGATCCTGTTTGTATACCTATTTATTTAGGATACTAACTTGATATGGGCCACTATTATATCTCAGTTGGATTCTTGCAATAGTCTCACTAAAAATTTGACACGTGATCAAGGACCTAAGGAATGTGGAGAATGAACTCTGCAGTTTTATGGGTTGTTCCGAGTTCTCCCAACAGACAGAACATATGCCCTTATGCATGTGGCAAATTTGACGAACAGAAAAGCCAATGTATCTGGAACACAGGGGAAAAAAATGGGGAAACATACTCCTTAGAAGCTCAGAATGCCATATTATGGATTTTGGGTTTTACTTTGAGTGAATTGAGGAGCACAGGACATTTTGAGTAGAGGCATCATGTGCTAACATTTTGAAATGGCAACGGTGACTCTTGTGTTGAGAGCAGCCACCAGGAAAAAAACATGACTCAAGGAGATGAACTAGAGCAGATACTGGCAAGCTCCAGTACAAGGATCTAATCTTGCCTGCCTGTTCTGGTAAATGAAACCTTATTGGGACACAGACATGCTCATTCAATGCATAGTGTTGATGGCAGTTTTCACATTATGGCAGAATAAAGTAGTCACAATGAAGATCCTGTGGCTTATTTTATCTAAAACAACCTTAGATCTAAGTTTGAAAATCTCTGAATTTAAAAACTACTGCAATAATACAACTGAGATATAATGGTAGATTATATCAAGCTAGTAGAAGTGATAATATTTAGATATTGCATATATTGAAAGTAGAGCCAACAAATATGCCGACAGAGGAAAGGTATAAAAGAAAAGGTAAAAATGACTTTCAGCTGAGCAATGGGAAGACAGAACTGCCATTCACTTAGTTGAAAGACTGTGGGAAGAGCATGTTTGGAGGTTGAGATCCTGATCTCAGTCTTGAAATACCTAACACATCCCAACAAATAGGCATAGTACACAGTTGCACATCTGAGTCTAGAGTTCAGCAGGAAGATCTTGGCTAGTGATAAAAATCTGAGAGTTTTTGGGCATGTAGGTGGTATTACAAATCATGGATGAGACCTCAGGTGATTGATGTTGAAGGAGAGGTTCAGACGTTAGACCTGAGGCTTGAGGCTTTCCAGATTTTGGAGGTCATGCAGATATGGTAAAAACAGCAAAATACAATGATAAAGAGCAGCTAAATGAGGAGATAGACACGAGCACATGAAATATTTGATGTCTCAAAAATAAGATTACCAGTGAAGTTCTGCTGCTTTTTCAGGTAAGATTGGGATGGATAATTTATTACCAGTGTAGAGCAATGTGGATGGAGATCATTGATAACCTTGAGGGACAACTTAGTGGCATATGGGGAAAAATCCTGATAGCAATGAATTCAAGAGAAACTGATAAGAAAAACTCAAGATGGCTCAAAGAAAATTGTCTTAAAGTTTTTCTATGAAGAAGAGAGTAGAAAGTAGCAAAAGAATGTAGAACTGAGAATTCTTTTCAATTTCTCAGACAAGAGAAATAGCTAGATGGTTGTATGCTATTGGAGTAATTCAGTCAAAAGGTGAAAGGATAATAATACCTAACAAAGAAAAAAACAGCAATGTGTTTTAGCAGGAGCACCAGTTGAAGGGATGGCCTTCAATGAGAGCACAGGTTGATCAATCAAAGAGAAGGAAAAGCGGAGTATATAGGCAATATAGAAACAGGTGAGTAAATAGGAGTAGAGCAGCTGGGGATAGTCTTCTGATTACTTTCTAAACAATTTTTTCTTCTTTTTAACATAAGAAAGAAACTCAAAAAGCTAAGGAGAAAGAGGTCTTGGAGGTATGAGAGGAGAGTAGAGGGTAAGCAATATCCATTGAAGAGGCAAGTGAAGAGACTGGGGGAATATAGAATTTCTGCCTAATACATTGGGCTAAGAGTCACAACAAAGCATACATTAAAAAAAAAAGAAATAAAAATATTCTAAATATCCAACAATAGGATAATGGTGAGAAATTAATGTACAACTTACAGTAAATGAATTATTCTGAAATTAAAATTTTCTAATATGCTTAGTAACATAGAAAAATATTAATGTGGAAAAATAAAAGTTCAATTATTTGTATTCTGTATTATTGTTACCAGGAAGCGTAGGAATCCTTAGTTCTTAGTCTTACTTGGAGCAAGAATTCTGCCAAGTGATTGATTTAGCCATAAATGGAGAATTGAAGGAAAGTAGAGGGCAGAGAGCTTGTTTAAATCAATGGTACACTCTGAAAACATGAGTCAGAGTCAGCTGCTGGAAGGGAATGGGCCAGCAGCCCCTGAGAGTTCCACATTGAGTCTTCACTATGTCAAATTTTTTAAGTTCTCACTTCTGTCTTAAGTCTCTGCCTTTTTACTTTATCTAGTTTTTCTACTCATGCCTTCAGCCTCCTTTCTTTCCCCACCGATGTCCCGACCCAGGCTTGCGGGACCCTCCCTTACTATAGTTTGTGTGCATGCACGGGTCTGGCATCAGATACCTATGACACTTGCATTATTCTCTATAACTTTATTCTTTGCCTTTACCTCTCATTAGGCATGTAGCTAGCTCCGTTCTGACAGGTAAAATGCAGAGCGAAGGATTCTTGGGCATCTTAATGGGAATTCCTTTCCTCAGAGGAATTTCTTCTCTCTGTTCACATCTAGTAGAATTCAGGTTTCAGGTGGTCCCTGGGCTGTGAGATTTTCCAGACCACCCCTTTCTCAGGAGCTTCCCTCCCCTGCTCATGTCTGGTTATCTGCCTACTCTAACATGAGGCAATTTCACAAGTGATAAACACATGAAGACTCCAAAGTCACATTACTGGGATAGCCTAGGTTACTACCCCAGGTTTGGCTAACTTCAAACTGGTTTCCGGACCACTTAATTTAAATTTTAAGTATCTGCATCACACAGTTACTTGAAGTTTAGCTTTTACATTTAAAACCTCCTCCAACATTTTAGAATAAAAATTATTACAGAGATAAATATCCTATATTTTCTAACTGAGCAATTGTTTCAACTGCACTGTAGATATTCATATACATTAAGTTTCCAAAGTTCCAGGTCAATCACCTTAAGCTGAGTTTTTGTGAAAACTGTCATTCAACCCCTTAGTCACACTTTTGTCAAAACTTTGGCTCTGTTGTTTATGAAGTGGTTCAATGAAATCTTCCTATAAATCACCAAAATCACTAACATGCTAATTCGTTCTTGAAAATAGAAAAATATGGAATAAAAGAAGCTTATTTGAACAATGAAAAAAGGTGTTATGTAACTAAAAGAAATTGTTACTGATAAGAGTTGTCCAAGTCCAGCATGTTGAACACAGAATTAAACACAACTCACAAAGTAGCAGAAAAAGAAAGCAAAGAAAGATAGACACAGCAACAAAAGAACTGAGTAAAGAAGCCACAGACTTACCCAAGATAATTCAGACGGATGCAAAACTCAAGCAAAGGGCTCAAGAGCTCCTGACTGCAACGCTCCCAGGGTTTTTACAAAGTCAAAAGAACTTGGTAACAGGTGTCTTTAGAGGCCTCCAATTGGTTACACCCTATGACCAATCAGAGGCTGAAGTGGATGCTTGGCCCACAGTCAATCAGAGGCTGAAGTGGAAACTTCTGTCTCCTTATCACAGGAGCGAGGATGTGGCCTGTATGCACCCAGTCTTGCCAAGAACTGGCTGCACCTGCTGTTGTTTTATTGACGCCTTAGCCCCGGGTTACACTAATTCCCTATTCTGTCTCAGAATGAATTTCAGTCATAAATGAATCAAGAAACAAAACCTAAATTTTGTATAGTTTGCTCCTCTATGATAATTTCTTTAAGCAAACATAGTTTAAGTTTCAGATTGTATCCTCCAAAGACTTTTTTTTCCACATGTGAGACTTACCTCTGACTTCTAACAGCTGACACATAGATGATTTTACTTTTCTCATGACTATTAATATTTTCTTATACAGTAATGACTTCCAAATTTATATCTTCTGTCCAGTTCTCTTCTTCTGAGCTTCAGTCAGGCACATTTATCTGTCTTCTTGACATCTCCCTTAGGGTAATTCAAGCATAATGTGTTGAAAACAGATCACCTGAGCGTTTTGCCACATCTGCAAGAATAAAGATCATACTCAGTAATCAGATTGCCGGCATGCCGGAAAATGTTGACATCACTCTGAAGGGAGGCATAATTATTTTGAAGAAGCCCCGAAAAACTTTGTGGAGGGACTTTAATTATGTGAATGCAGAACTCAGTCTCTTTGGGGAAGAAAAAAAAGAGAGGTGAGGCTCCAGCTTGACAAATGGCATGGAAATATAAAGAAACTGGCTACTGTGCACATTATATGTGGCCATCCACAGAGCATGATCAAGGCATTACAATGAGCTTCCATTACAAGATGAGATCTGTGCATGCTTACTTTTCCATCAGTGTCATTTTTCAGGAGAATGGATCTCTTGTTGAAATTCAAAATTTCATAGTGAAAATGCATCCACAAGGTTCAGGTGGGTCTGAGTGTGGCTTGTTTAATATCTCAAAGCCAGCAAAATGAGTTAATTCTTGAAGAAAATGTCATTGAACCTATATCAAATTCAGCTGCTTTGATGCAGCAACCCACAACAGCTAAAAACAGTTGAGCAATGAGAACACATGGACACAGGGAGGGGATTATCACACACTGAAGTCTTCTGCGTGGGAACTAGGGGAGCGACAGTGGGGGGTAGGGAGTTGGGGAGGGATAACATGGGGAGAAATGCCAGATATAGGTGATGGGTAGGAAGGCAGCAAACCACACTGCCATGTATGTACCTATGCAACAATCCCGCATGTTCTTCACATGTATCCCAAAACCTAGAACACGATAAAATATATTTAAAATAATAATAATAATAATTTTAGAAGTTTTTACTTTTCCCTGGATCTTTTTCATGGAATGTTCTCTTTCCTCTGGTGTGATATTATAGTAGAAACTGACAAAACCTCAATGACATGGAGACTCCAGTGGTTCTGCGTAGAGGCATACAATTAAAATACGTATAGCATGGTTTGACTAAACAGATAGGAACATATGATTAAGCCCTTTTATGCAATGAATTAATTTAAAATCGGTGACTTGAGTTTAATGTTACATATAAACAGTCTAAATTTAACTTTTACAATAAGTAAAAATATATCCAGAAGTTGATCTGGATCTCATAAGCAAAAATAACTAATATTTATAGTTTTTGTGATAGTGCCAAGCACTGTATGTGTATTTGTCCACTAATCCTTACAACAACTTTAGGTTAGATACCATTATCCCCATTTCACAGATGAAGCAGCTGAGGTACAGGAAGGTTAAGTAATTGGCCTTAAGTTACATAACTAGCAGTGGCAAAGTCAGGTTTCAAACTCATATCACCTGACTCCAAACTCACATTCTTAACTGGTGGGCAGTAGTGCCCCTAAAGCTTTTTCCAGGCAGTGTGCCATCCAAGTGCTGACTAAAAGCTGCCCTTGCTAAACTTTTCCTGCCAGATGAGTTATGACAAATTTACAGAGCTATGCAACATGGAATCCACAGAAAGTCTCACAGTAACATCCTAAGCTGCTTCTTGCTTATAATGTAACTGACAGAAAGTTCTGATTTAAGATTGCCAGATTTAGCAAATAAAAAATGCAGGATACCCAGGTAAATCGGAATTTCAGGTAATCACACATTTTAACAAAATTTTAAAAAATATATATGTCCGATGTAATATTTTAGACATACTTAGACTAAGAAATTATTTGTTGTTTACCTGAAGTTCAAATTTCACTGAGTGTCTTATATTTTATCTGGCAATGCTATCCTGGGTCGAGTTCATTTTCAAATGTTGTCCACTGAACCAGAAGAGAACACCCACATGAAAATTTGGCTTACCTGTCTTGAGCCAAATGCCAGGGTGACTCCAAGAATTATTCAGACTCCAAAGTCACCTGTGACTTGTGATGTGGTCACACCCCTACATCCCTACTTCTCCCCACGCCAACCAGCTCCCATGTGCTGGCAGTTCCCCAGGCCCAGTGCACCGAGCAGTGTGACTTAATGAGTTGAGTTACCAGAAACCTCTCTTTCCAAAAGGTTTAATTCATCTCTTTATATGTCCACTGAAGCCTGACTCACAGAGGGTAGAGTATTTGGATGACAAAGTATCACCAAACACTGCCACGGACTCCCAGTGATCCTTCTTACTCCCACCGTATCCCGGTCCCTAATCCAAAATTTATTTACAAAAACATTCAAAACTTCATGTTGAAAAAAGAAATGTACTTCTCATTCTACCGCTTTCTGGGTGTTCAATATCAGTCACAATATGTAAAGACCAGTTGAACATGGTCTTGAACATCTGAGGACAGAATTTGGTCTTGGATGCTTTGTATATGACAGCCTTATAGCTTACACTGGGGATGAAGCCAAAATGCATGATTCCGTGTGAAATTACTGGGTGAACTTCCCATTTCAGAGTTCACAGGGGCCTTGAAAAATATTGTCCTTTGAGGTATGCCAAGTCAAAATCATGCAAAGTGCTATTTAATTGATGCATTGAGTTTAAAAGCAGCCAGCTCTATCATATTAGCCCTGTGTTGCTCACATCAGCAAGTGCTCAATAAATACCTTGTTGATTGATTGACTGAGGGGCTATAGGAAAAAAAAAAGTACTGAATAATTCTCTTTGCTACATGACCAGATGTCCTCTGTAAGGGTGAACATAGCAGGGCACAGCAGGACAAAAAAAAAAAAAAAAAAAAAAAAAGCAATTGGAGGCGCTGCTAAAAATTATTCAGTGAGAGAAAAAAACAAGAGAAACACATTATCTGCATTCCATGCCTGATGTATACGCATTTGAAATGAAGTTGTCACAGCAGTAAGAATAGAGAAAACTGCCCAGGATTGGGAGTTTAGAGACTTGAATTTTGGTCCTTTGCCAATAACCACATGTAAGGCCTTGGGATAGTTAATTTACATTCTTTCTGGAAGTTTGGCTAAATGTTTTCTAAGGTCACTTTCATTCTGTAATTTTCTAATTTTTCTTCTGACTCAGGTTTTTATGCATTTAAGCATCAGAAAATCTTAGCCTTCTGACTCTTCTCAAGTATTCATTTGTTGCTTTTATTCCTCAGCTTTTCTAAGCAGATTACATGCTTGAAAAATGTACTATCAATTCCTTATGAATATCCTAGCTCTAAGGGAGTTCAGCTAATTACGTTAATCAGCAAAGCCCTAGTGCTGTCATACAATCAACCTTTCTTATATTAATTCATTCTTTTATTCAATGAATACTAAAATTTTAGCCAGTACATATTTAATATTTATTAAGAACCCATTACATACTATGTACTGAACTAGGCATTGGTGAGAAGATTCCCTACTCTCAAAGAGTTTAGAGTCTAATTAGAAAAACAGGAATATAATCAGATAATTTCAACCAGTTGTGTTAAGTGCCATAACAGAGAAGTTGGCAAAAAGTGTGGCAGCCTAGAGAGAAGGTAGCCATGTCCTAACTCAACCAATCAGGGAACTCTTGACGCATAAGGTTGCAAGAAGACGTATTCCAAGCAAAAACCGTGAGCTTATTCTGCAATAATACGTACAACGGGCATAGGCTTCATGGGAAAGGGAAGCTAAAGACGCCAGGATTGATAGCTTAAAAATCCCAGAAGGAAGAGAGAAATGAGGAACAAAAATAGAAAACAATCATCAAAATGTATAAAATAAGTATCTATGTTTGTGGGGCAAGTGTTGAGGCGGGTTAAGAATGGAGCCCCTGCTCTATAGAAAATCATGGTAAACAGCATATACAACACCACACTCTTCCACAGGCAGGTCTCTGGAGCAACACATTCTGTTGTAGCATCAACCAAAGGCAATGTATTGAGTTTCTCATTTTCCCTAGTACTAGTTCATCACAGGCTTACTTTTCATTGACTCCAAACTAAAGTGGCCCTAGCGTCCCCATTAAGTACTCTCCACTGTGTAAGCCTGTTGATTACAATCTGAAAGCACCCTGTCTATCTGTTTATTGGCTTCGGACTTAGAAAAAAAAATATGGTTCCTTCCTGAGATTGTAACATTTCACTGTGTTTCCAACCTTGAGTAAGGGGTTAATTTCTTATGGGCTCCAAACATGTCAGTGCCTAGGGACAGTGTCTGGCATGTAGAAATCCAAAATCTCACATCAGTGTCTCAAAGCAAGAACCATATTTTCTCCATATATAGCACTAACCTTCACAACCTCTTATATTTCCAGTGGCCTGTGACCTTTCAGTCATAAATGGTAAAATTTATTTCAAATTTGTATTACATTTTTTTTACATTAAAAACACTAACATTGGCTCCTAAATCCTAAAGAAATGTATTTCTTTCTCTACTAGAATGAGTTAAGGTGCTAGAATAGAAACAGATGGAAAAAAGAGATATAATTAGGAATGAGCAGAAATCCTGGCTTTCTTATTTGTATGGCATGGTTCCTTTCACTGAGTAGAATGTACCAGCTTCGGTGTAATGTGGTCATCAATTTTAATTTTTCCAGCCTTTCATTTGGTGGTTGCTGCCATTCCCATCCTAATCTTCAAAGGGCACTGCCAGGATAATTATCACAGCTACCAGATCTTTCTCCTGTAATATCACTGAATCTGATCAACCTATTTTCCTTGAAACTTGGGATCACAGGTAGAGTTATTGCACTTACTCTGACAGTCACCTTTCTCCAAAAGCACAGATTTTGGAAGGATCAAAATTGCAATCACATATTCTGTTATATAACTCATTTCAGACAAATATTCTATTCTAGTCCACATTTAAATGGTTATAGCCCATGGGATTGCATGACCTTGCCTCTGCTTAGTCAAAGCGGGCTTTATATCTTCAATTGAGACATAAGAAGAGAAAACATTCTCAAACGTGGTCATTGTATTAAAAACTCTCACTGATGCTTACATGTTTTTCCTTTAAATAACTGTCTCATAGGCATATAAAAGCCAGAAATTTCCTTTCTTCCTTTAATGTTTCACTTTTCACATTTTTACTGTAGACAAGTCAGGTTAATGCAGGAATTAGTAGTTAGTAATAACATTCATGAATAAATGTGATTCCAGCAGTTTTTTTAGTTTAAGAAAGGTGTTTTGAACACAAATTTATATGGGCAGTTTTGCTAAATTACCAAGTTCAGCCAGTGGATGTTTACAGGTTCAGAGTCCACTTGACATTCCCCAGGAAATAAAAACAGGCTTTTCTTTTTAATTGGGCTGGTAGTCATTTCCTTTTCTCTAAAATTTGAAGAAATTTATGTAGTGTCTAAATATAACTTTATCATCTGCAAAATGACTTCCCCTTGGGATGTCAAAAGACACAAGTGACTCCAACAGTTATTCCAATGAAGTTATGAAGTAAAATTTTGTGCAAACTGAGTTCTTGGTTTCTTACAACAAAGTTGAAGCTAACTGGACAACATTTCTATTTAAGCACTCTTGCAGGCTAATTTTCACTTTACTCATTATTTACAAGCCACTGTTTTCTCAACTAATTATGTCACTCATGTAACTCTTAATGGCTCTCATATATATAAACATACACATTGCATCATTTGTACTTCTGCGATGAATTTATTAGCAATTAAAAACAGTTCAAAATCCTCACCTAAATTCATACTCCTGTGAATGCAGTTGACAACACATGCCACATAGTTCAGTTCTTTTTAAACCCACTCAGATACATGCACACATACACTAGGAGTTTATAAATAACAATAATTATTACAAATAATGGCATTTGGCATGACAACCAATTATTTTCTGAATAATCGGCATCCATTAATATTCTCACAGATTATTGTGTTTACAAATCACTGAAGACTAACATAATCACAATATGCAGAACAATAAGTTCATGGCATGAGTCCCCTACTAAAATGTAAGCCTCGCAAGTAAGGAATGGCTATTTCTACTAACCACTGCATCCCCAACACATAGTGCCTGGCTTTAGAATAGGTTTTTAAAAAATATGCATTCACTGTTTAAAAAATGAATACATTATCTAAATGTGAAATTATTTTCCTCCTTTTTAAGTTAACAGCAAAGCAATATAAAGATGGATATATTTTGGATCAAGAGAAAACATCCATTAGGCCTACATAGTAGCTAGATGGGCAGGATTTAAAGGAAATATATCTGAACTCTTTTACACCATTGGTGACAGTGTAAATTAGTACAGCCTCTATGGAAAACAGTATGGAGATTTCTCAAATAACTAAAAATAGAAGTACCGTTTGATCTAGCAGTTCCACTGCTGGATATCTAACCAAAGGAAAAGAAATCAATATATCAAAAAGACACCTGCAATTGCATGTGTATCGCAGTGCTATTCACAATAGCAAAGATATAGAATCAACCTAAGTGTTCATCAGTGGATGAATGGATAAACAGAATGTGGTGTATATACACAATGGAATAGTACTCAGCCATAATTGAATGAAATCATGTCTTTTGCAGCAACATGGATGGAACTGGAGGTCATTATCTTAAATGAAACAAGCCAGGCATAGCAAGACAAACATTGTGTGTTCTCACTCATGGGTAGGAGCTAAAAAAGATTCGTTCATGTGGATGTAGAGAGTGGGATGATAAACATTGGAGACTCAGAAGGGTAAGAGGTTGGGGGGAGATGAAGATAGGTTGTTGATGGATACAATGTGTTTTACTCAGGTGATGCATACCCTAAATACTCTGACTTAACCACTATATAACCTATGCATGTAATAAAATTGCATATGTACCTCTTTAAGTTGTATAATACAAAAAAATTAAGCGACCACTTCCCCTTTAGAGAAGAATCTGTAATTACCTCAATGTTGAAAAATCTCAATGATATACAGTCACTGAAAAACCTTACATACAGCAATCTGCAGTAACCAAGGAGACCATTGTGTATGAATTTACACAAGGGCAGAAATGAGTCCAGGAAAGACATGAAACCCTGCATCGGAGGACAGTATGTTTATCTACTTAGATCTAATGATCACAGACATCCCTTTGATTGGAAATGGAAAAAAACGTGCAGTATGGCTGGTCTATGGGAAAATATATCCTCCAGGCAGTGTTAACACTTGGCCAGCTATGCACTGGATCCATCACCATGGTGACACCCCATTTTCTCTATTATGCTGAAAACTTCTGAGTGCTACAGTCTTTTTTTGTTGGGTGTGATCAATGGGGCATGTTCTAATAAGACAACTTTTTATCCAAGTAGTTTATGACATAAAACAAAGAACTAGATGTTCCTGTTTATCCTGGCTTACCTATATCCTGGCCTAAGTCAGAAGTTTGGGTAAGGTTGACTCCGGAGGTCTGAGCTAACTCTCTAATACATGGCCCTTGTCACTTTATTGGCCCTGCTTTAAGACTCTGCTTTGATTTGCCACTAAGAAGTTGTTCTGGATGGGTAAGTGCCACCTTTCCATTTTTTTATTAGATCTGATAATGTCTACTTGTGAACTCAAAAAATTATGATCTATCACTACTAAGGATTCTTACTACATCTTGGAACATGAAGGCAAATGGGTAGGAAAGGAAAGAAAAATAATAATAAGCAAAGCTAAATAAAATGGGAAAAAAAGTCAGAGATTTTACACCTTTGGGGTTTTTCCATCCTCCAAGCTATTTTTCCTTGCTAACTCTGCTGTCTATTCATGGATTTACACAGCGCTGGCCACACTGCCAGCTCCAGTGTCACCTTCCCTTTGAAGCACAGCCAGAAAGGTGTCACTGGAAATGCTGAATTACTGTTCATGAAAGACACAAAGGGAAGTATGAACTGGGACATCCAGTCTAGAAGAAGGAAGGCTAAAGAGATGGCATGCAATGGTATTCAGACAGGTGCAAATGCCTGCCAGGCCTGATGAACTTTGTGTTCAGTCAAGACTGAACCACATAGAAACCTGAGGATTTTATTAATGGACATGACTTTAGAATTTAATCTGGCCTAACATCCTCGCTTTACAGCGAAGACTGATGTTTGAGATACAGCGGGGCTAACCTACAAAGGAAATCAATGCACTGAACTAACCTGATAATCCACAGCTAACTTGCAAGGGAGATCAATGCACTGAAGATATGTCCAAATTGACACTCTAGGTCTATTTTCCATTATGCAACATGATTTTAGGTGGTACAAAAGCAGAAGTATATTTTAATAGTTATGTGTTTCTTTTCATTGATATTCTTAAAAATAACATGATCACATAAATTTAGTGATATAAAGTTTCCTGTAAGTAAAAATAAGCAAATGTGGCCTAATGCCTTTGATCTTTACTGCACCATCTCGGCCACCTCCTCAGAAGTACAGTGGAGGTGAGGTGGATGCAACTAGAGCATTTATGAGAGATCAACAATGGGGGAGCTTTCCCTAACATCAGGGATTTTATTTTCAAGAGAAATCAGGTTAGTCACTGAAGTTATGGGAATTTCTCAAGGTATGCCCCTGGAAAGGATTAAATCCCGCCCTCCTTGAAACTATGAGAAATGAGATGAACTTTTCACACAGTATCTATCCATAAGCATCTGTGACTATTTAGAAAACTGATAATGCCTCCAAAACAACAGCAATATATTTAATACCTAAAATTTATTATGTGGCCAACAAGTCAGGCATAAGTTAAGACCTTAGAGTATCTCAAATTCTTATGACTGCTTTGAGGTTGGGTAGCAGTGAAACAGGAAAGGAATAAACTTTGAGATATTTCAGGTTGGCTTTAATCTGGTGGGTGATTTTTATCATTATTATTTCTATAAACCCATGTGGACCAACATTCTATCTAACCCAATGGAAGTTTTAAACTACTATGTTTCACCACTGAGTCCCAGCTGTGTGGTTGGAATTAGTAGAAGAACAAGTGCATCAGAATTAGGTCTTGTTTCTTTTACCAAAGCTAAACTCAGTCTAGATAGAGGCAGTTGTGTCATATTTGGAGGCATGGCTCTATAAGAAAATCAACTAAGTGGACTGATTCCTACCACTGAGGGTAGAAAGAAACCTGGCAAGTTTGGACCATTCCATTTTATGGCAGCTGTAGTGTCTATACTACATTCTTAAACCAATCTTCTTCTTCAGATGAAGAGCTGCAATGATGACATTCTGTTTAAGACTCTTCCCTGAGAATTCTTTAAACTTGATCAAATTAAATGGCTACTTCTTATAAAACATTATTTGATGACTGATTTTAATGAATGAATACAGGACTTTGATTTTTTTGCAGTCAGGAGATTGAAAATGGGTCTCAGGAGATTTTCAGGTCCTCTCAGAATAAGACTATTGATTTGGTTTGGACCTGTTTCCCCACCCCAAACTCATGTTAGGTACTATCCTCACAATAGTGAGTGCGTTCTCCAGAGATCTGGTCATTTAAAAGTGCATAGCACCTCCCTTCTCTCTCTCCCCTCCTCCTGCTCCATCCAGGTAAGACATATCTGCTTTCCCTTCACCTTCTGCCATGATTATGTTTCCTGAGCTTCCCTTCACTTTCTACAATGATTATAAGTTTCTTCAGAAGCAGAATCCACTATGCTTCCTGTACAGCCTACAGAACTGTGAGACAATTAAACCTCTTTTCTCTATACATTGCCCAGTCTCAGGTATTTCTTTATAGTAGTGTGATTACAGACTAATACAGAAAATCAGTACCAAGGAGTAGGGCATTGCTATAGAGGTCCCTGAAAATATGGAAGCAGCTTTGGAATTGGGTAACTGGAAGAGGTTGGAAGAATTTGGAGGGCTGAGAAGAAGAGAGGAAGGTGAGGGAAAGTTTTGAACTTCCTAGAGACTTGTTGAATGGTGATGACCAAAATGGTAATAATGATATGGAAAATGACCTCCTCAGGCTGAGGAGGTCTCAGATGGAAATGAGGAACTAATTGGGAACTGGAGTAAAGTTACTCTTATTATGCTTTAGCAAAAAGCCTGGCTGCATTGTGCCTCTGCTCTAGGGATTTATGGAACTTTGAACTCGAGAGTGATGATTTAGGATATCTAGTGGAAAAAATTTCTAAGCAGCAAAGTGTTCAAGTATAGCCTGGCTGCTTCTAACAGAATATGCTCATATGTGTGAGCAAAAAAAAAAAAAAAAAAAAAAAAAAAAAAAAAAAAAAAAAAAAAAAAAAAAAAAAAAAAAAAAAGAAAAACAGAAAAAATTTTTATTAAATATTAGAAGCCGGGATGTGGGTAAATAAAAAAAA
>CAUYLG010048060.1:0-44550 GCA_963573385.1 Cacajao melanocephalus | reverse complement strand
TACTGTGAAACTCTCAGTCCTCAGTGCTTCCAATTGCTGTTCTCCTTGTGGGGTCGGGACCAGCCGAGCCGGACACAAAGGGCACCCTGTCCCGTATACTCCACGCTGAGAAGCGCGGTGCCGGGGTGCCGGCAAAACAGCTGTGCCGGCCAAAAAAGTCGCTCCGGCGACCCGTGTGGCTCCTCCGCCGGGAATCTCCCAGTCTGTGGGCAACAAAAATTCATCTGAAAGTGTGGCGACCACTTGCTCTCTGCACTTTCACTGGGAGCTACAATCCTGAGCTGTTGTTAATCGGCCATCTTGGATCTCTCCCCATAAATCACATTTTTTTTGGTCATACTTTTTCTCAAGTTAAGGTAAATAGTATCTCAAGAATTTCCACAGACTTAGACAAACAAAGTTTTGGTAGCCTGCTTTCTAAGTTGACTTGGTCTGAGGTCTAACATCAAGCATTTTGAGGAAATTAAAAGTGGGAAAAGTTGGAATAATAAGAGCATGTGATAAAAATTAATTTTGGGGAATTTAAGAAGTTAGAAGTGGTACAACTCAGATGACAGCACATTCAATGTTTAGCCAGGAGACTAAATGGATAAAATTGAACAAAAAGAAATGCTTATATTTATTTGAGATCTCTTTGACTAGGTGGTTGTGTAACCGGGTTTATTTTTGGGGTGCTGGTGAGGAACAGCTCCTCCAAGAGAATGCTGTAGGTTCTTGGTCTCCACCCTTTTAGGAATAAGAGAAACCACTGCAGGTGCTCAGTAAGCTCATAAATACTGAACCCAAGCAGTGTTGCAGAAAGGTGGTTTTATTTAGGTAGAGAAAAGAGAAGAAAAGGAGAGGAAGAGAAAGACTTCCATGAGGACTCTGGAAGGGGATTCCAGAAGGGAAATCCAGGAGGGGAAAGGGAGCTCCCACCATGTGGAAAGGGACTCCAGAGAGCTGGAAATCCAATGTGGGTGAAGGAGTAGGGGAATTTATACTGGGAGAAATTCCCACCTTCCCAAGTTCCTCTGGCCAATGAAAGGAGTTCCTTTAAACTTCCACTGGAGTGATTGACTCTTAGTTTCTTCCCTCGCCTGCGGAATTCAAACATAAACCATTAAATCTCCCGGATGGAGAGACATGGGAGGGGGGATGGTGCTGGGAATTCTTGCCCTTAAAACTACGCCCCCCTCGTGGACCCGGTAAGAGAACACATTCCCTCAGTTGGATGGTGTATCTGTCAGACAGTGATGCATAATAAATCACCTTAAAATTTAGTGGCTTAAGCAACAACTATTTGTTGTTCTCTCTCATATTGCTACAGCCATTTATGAGACTGTTTCCGGTTGCAGATTGGTTGTGATTGGCTCAAAACTTCCATTTTGAATCAGAAATGCTTCACATGTTTTTCAGTTTTCATTGGTTCAGAAGCTATCCAGGGCATATTCTCATGGAGAATGGCAACCACACAACAGGACAAGCAGAAAAACTCAGTGTTTCATGATCCCTGCCTCAAACCAGCAAATTGCCATTTCTTCCCATATTCTACTGGCCAAAGCAAGACACATATACAAAAAGTTCAACAATATTGGAAATAAGAAACATACACTACCTTCAATATAAGGAATTGCAAAGGCAAAAAGAAAAGTGCATTTTGTTAGAGAAAGAGCTTTACATTTTCCAAAAAATGATTCACCTTATCACAGATAAGTAACCCCCCTACGCTATCAAATGTTCTATGTTAGACACTTAAGAGCTTTACTGGAGGAAATAACTATGAAGGGAAATGGGAAGGGGAAAGAAGCATGGGTGGGTAAAGAGAATTTCAGACCCCAGTGCTGGTCTGATGCATCTAGCAAGAGAGGGGAAAGAAAAAAGTTAGAGTTAGAAGAGTCTCACATTGCTCTGAGAAAGTCATGCTGGAGCAATGGTAAGTCTTTGAGCTAAAGCTTCCCAGATGAGTCTCACCTCTCATAGGTATAGCTTAGTTTTTGCTTAGGAGTAGCCAGGAAAAAGCATAACTTTAATATAAAGGCAATGATGGGCCCAAAGGGGTGATATCTGGGGCTGTAGGTAAATTCCACTTCCCCCTTTAGAAGATCTAATGGTACGTTTTTATGACTGCCATAGTCCTATGATACATTTGTGTGTGAAATCAACAAAGTTCTCAATGAATGAGGGAAAGGTACCACCAAGTAGATGAAGATAATAGTGTTGACAGTAATGAGAATGATTAGGGCAAGGTACAGTGATTCGATATAGAGCGCACAGAGATTTTGAATAATTTATTCTAAACAAACCCATGATGGCTACAAGTGATCTCTTCTCAATAGTTCACATGTTATCAGATTAATGATGTTTTACCTATTGCCAAGAAATATCCATTGCATCAATTTTCATTTTTTGTCACCTTCTAGAAAAGTCATCATTGATCTGGCCTTCATTTCTAAATCACACTTCTTCAGGAATACTTGAATATTAATCTTGAAAACTGTTTGACTAAATATTACAAATATTTTCTTAAGTTTAGCTATTACGGATTCAGATATAAAAACATGAGCTTATTTAAACACAAATTCTTAACAAATTAGAACTTTAATTATTTGATTGTCTTCATATAAATTTCAATGTTTTCTTCTCAGAGTTGGTTCATCCAATTGGAGTTCTTTGCTCCAAATTGAAACTCACATGACTGAATCATTAGCATTTTTATAAGCCACAGCTCATTCTGAGATTTTCTAAATGTGTTATTGAACATATATTATTGTTTCTGTCTTTTAAATATACTTAGCACAATAAATGAAGGTGCACAATGGACGAAGAAATGGGTTTTGGAGTCAGACAAACCTGTGCTTGATACCCGGCTATGCCATTCAATAGGGCATGCTTCCACTTGTCCCTTATATTCTGTCATCTGAAGGGAACAGTGCTTGCTAGTGTAACACACTCTTGGCCTTTTCTACAGGAGTAATTCAGTTTGAATGTGGAAGGAAGGAGAAATCGAGTATCCATAGCCTAGCCTCTGCCTTTCTCCTTCATCTAGGAAAATGACCTGTCTCTCACATGACTTAGTTAGCTAGTGTTTGTCACGCAAAGGAATTTCGTTCCTAAAAGAACAGCCTGTGGTAGCCCAGTAATGCCTGTAATTGCCTGAATTTAAAATGTTGTGTCTAATTATAGGACTGAGTTTCACTAAGTTCACTCGCTCACAGATATATTTTGCATTCTTTAAAATTAGCTTAGCCAGTTATAAAAGTAAAAATTGAATGCACGACTTGACATATTTCATTGATTCTAAACTACATATTATTTTGAGATTTTAATACCTCTAAAGTTAATTGAATCTTACCATCACTGCTCACTACCCTGTTTTTTTGTTTATTTATCTTTGAACTTCTCTAAAAATTGCATGAATCTTGACACTAATTGGGTCGTAAATTTGGTGAAAGGTTCCAAATCACTATATACTTCTTGACGTTATTTCTCAATTGTCCTAGAATTCAGACAGAGGAATGTATGCTATTCATTGACTCTTTATTAGCTACGTCTCAAAACTTTAAGGAATAATAATTTATCTGCACCTCAATGTTCTCATGCATGAACTAAAATTTATTACTACATGCCAGATACCATATCATTTGATCTACATATTTTAGCAAATGCAATCCCTCATAGCATCACCATGAGGGAACTAAAGAAATGAAAAATTTAAACAATTGACTTGAGGTCACATGGCTAGTAAGCAGAAAGGCAGGGTTTGGAAACCAGACTATCTAGCTTTAGATCTTGAACTTTTACCTAAGAAACTCTATCTCATGGGATTATCATAAAGGTTAAATGAAATAATTTATGCAAGGCATTTAACACATATTACACAGCACAAAGTAATTGTTTCATAAATCATATGACGCTTATTTTTGTTATCAGTCCTTTTATATGTTGAGTTGGTCAGAAGACCTCTTGGTGTAAAGAGAAAAATAAAATATTTTGAGGTAGGAGAAAGCAAAATTCAAATTTCAACTTTGCAATTAGCTATACCATAATCTTCAAAAATTATTTAAACTTTCTCTTTTTCAGTTTCTTCTGCAGCAAAAAGGAGTCATATGTGTCATAGGGTTGTCATGAAAATAGACATTTCTTTAGCAAATATTTACCAACTTGGATTATATGTAGCACACACTACATAATTGTAGGCACTGATGGTACAGGAAAATGTGTATTCTAGTAATATAAAATGAATGAGACAAAAAACTGTTTTTCAACATTCCAGGGGTGGTAATGTATGATGTACAATAAGCACTCAGATTTACCTTTAAAATATTAAAATTGTAGGTCCCCCCTTTTAACTTAATGAATAGTAGATTTCTAGTCTGTTAAAATATAAAAGGACAATATCCATCTACCTCAGTGATGTAGTCTTTTCTGATATGCCTTTTAATTGTATAACTTTCATCTTTCAGACAAGAAAATAACACTCTATAGTAATCTTTACCAGGTAATTTTACTTATTGATTTTTTTATTCTCTACTTTGTTTTCCAAAGGTTTACAGTTCTTGTTTTGCATGGTCATATTTGTAAATTTATTGAATAATTATTTTTATTTTTTTCTCAATGGATCTATGATTTGATACGAGAACCTCCATGATAGCTACAATGGTCTTGAATATGTATTTAATGAAACACTTGATGTGACATTTGCTCTAGCTAACTGCCACATTCTAATATATTCTCTGATAATTCTATTGTACCTGATTTGATATGCTTTGAGCAGTCTCACTTTAAATTTTTAAAAACGCCAGCTTTATTAGCATCAGCACTGACAAACTTCTTCATTAGGAAGCCTATCTCATCAATGATTTAGTTTATGGGAGCCTAAAAAGTATAAGTTGTAAACAATTTTCTTCCACTATATTTAAAAATGTTTAAATATTATAACCTCAAGTAGTTGTGCATATATATATTTTTTAATTTTGGAAGTATTTAGTTCTGAAAGTATTTAGTTTTGGAGGTCCTCTAATTTCACCTTCATTTTTTTGCCATTGAATGGTGAGGCTCCTTGCAAGGTCACCTAGAAAATAACAGGAACCAGGACTCGATTTGAGTTCCATGCCGTTTTCTCCCGGCACTCTGTACACTCTGTTCTTTTTGTGGCGATCTACCTTTTTCTCTCTTCCTGCTCTTTTCTTCTTTATTCTTACTTTTTTGCCCTATTTCTGTTCTGTCTATGTAATTTTAGTTCTATGATTTAAACTCAAAGCTTTGTGTCTCTTTTTCTCTATCCTTGGTTTCTCTGTCCATAAATTACATTTATTTACGGTACCATATTTTTTGCGTGACAAATTAATTATGAGACTATTATGAAGCAAATTGATTTTATGTATATGTTACCAAAGTATCACAACATAGTATTAAAGAAAGAAAGTTTAAAATCAAACCAAAATGACTGAATGCTTATAAAATTCGTTAGAAAATAGGAAGAACATTAGGTAACCTATGATGTAGGAAAACATCTTATAGACAAAAAAAAAAAAAGCCAAAAATAGAAGATCTTAGCTTTCAGCTACCTTACTGGCTCTTGGCAAAAATTATTTAATTCAATTCTTTTATAACACTCTCAGTGAATTATATTTGAATGATTATTATTATTTTATAAATAAATCTCAGAAAAGTCAGTAATAGATTACTTAATGCCATGAAACTACTTGTCAAGGCTGAGAATTAAATTCTAGTCTATGTGTCTCCAAAAATCCACATAAATTTCGAGCTGTTTGCCCTTTCCAGTGGTGGCACTAATCATTTCCACAGAGAGAAATATAGTAAAGTTGGTTATTTGGCTAATTGTATTGCCTACATCATTTTCATTGAAAGTGAAGAGAAAAAAATCAAATCAGTTAAATCAAGTTGATCACTTTTTTTCTTTTGATCATGATACATTGGCTTTATAACTAATTGGCTAGTGGTTAGAACTGATTGGCAGGTGTGATAAAGCTCATTAAATCAACTCTTGTTAAAAAAGAAATGGTTGCTATCTAAATATGGTATCAAGTTAAATGATTATCATATGTGTCACAATTTCCTCAATCTTCAGGGATGTAAGCCAACTTTGCATATAAAAATTTACACATGTCATATGATGGCAATTTCCAGTCATTAGGCTCTGACATACTTTATATGATAGTTTCTAACATATACAACATATAATGCATTGATAATCAAAATCCTCAACTGCACATATGATTTTTTAAAGTAACAAACTAGAGAAGATTAGAGTATTCCTGTAACAGTCACTTGCTTTCATTTGCAGTACTAAATCTTGAGAGACAATTCTCTTGTGTTTCTGCATATCTTGAAACCTGCATATCTTGTAAGCAGATGAAAGATGAACTGATTGCTCTTTGCTCTGGACTATCATTTAAAGGGTAATTGTATACAGAACAGCCATAGAGCATTATGATAGAGGCTCTCTTTTTAGTAATGGGCAGACTTACAGCCTCAGGAAACAGAACCTGTGATTCCCTCTAAAGCAATGAGAAGGCATATTCACGGTGCTGTGTAAAGGATTCCGATTTCATGAAAGCAGGAGCCCTCTCGTGAACCCTACTTGTGAGGGTGTTACCTGGCAGCCCTCTTAATGTTTCTCTGTAGGAATTAGGAATCAGGGAACCAGAGCAAAATTAGAATAGTGTGGCTACTTCTGTTTTTATGAATAATAAGCTATCCTTTGTCTCTGAACCAGAAGACTTGTGTCTTTTGCCAACATCCATGAAACTGTGGCAAGCTAACATGTTTGCTTACAAGTAGAAGAAACCCTTGCCCCTTCGCAGTTATAGACTTAACAAAAGATTTGCTCCTAAAAATACTTGTAGAAAATAATAACAAGCTTTTGCCAGAGGAAGCAGATTGGAGAGGAGATAAAATTTGCTGATAGGGTTGTTTTGGTGTAGAGCTTGTGGCCCTAGACTTGTATTATCTACCTTGTCTGAAGGTTAACTTAAAAATGATTCATTATTTAACATGCTGTTATTGTATTTCAAACTTTTTTGAGTTTAGTATTTTAGGGCCAAATTTAAAGATAACTTTAAATTTCTTTTAAAAATCTTCACTTATAAATTTTTATTTTACCAAATTTATCATAGTTTAAGCAGTCTACCAAAGACTGTGTAACTCCTTTTCAGTAGACAGACATAGAAAAGTTCAGGCTTCTATCAAAATCATTATTGTTAAGCAATACTACAGTAAAATAAAAGTAAATTAAACTTCTTGTTTGAAAATGCTATTTTCGTTTTATATTTTACAACTCAGTACAATTTTCATATATTTGAGTTCACGATTTTTTATTAGTCATTGTTTTTAAGAAGTAATTGACTTTTTCTTTAAAAATGTTTCATTTAATACTGTTTTTAAGAGAAATATCCTGGGAAGTCAGGACATTTGGAATATAAAATATAACTGTCCTCTAAAAAATAATCACCACAAAAATTAAAATGTTAATTTTTTAAACCTAATATTAACATGGAACAGAATCAAAGTTTTACTGTTTATAATATCAGATTGCATAGAAACAAATGTGTTTTCTCTGTTTAGATCATTAACACTTAACATTCATTGACTTTTGGTAGATTGTAGTCTCCAAATAAAGTCAGTTGTATAGAGAAAACGTGACCCTTTTCTCTGATATAAAGTTTGTTAAATTCAAAAAATTACATATTTAAATATCTAATACTAAGAACAGCATATAGTTTCAATCAAAAATTATCTTTCAACATGTCGACATTTAAAATCTCAATGTACTTATAAGGAAAAATTTAATTATCTCCTTAACACTTTAACCCTAGTTTCTGTTGCATTTTTCTGTAGAATGGTCTATGTCACTAATTATATAACAGTAGACATTAGTGGGTGTGAGCAGAACCTTAGAAAGTGTGAATATCACTTTCATAGATTTTCTTACAGTCTTCCCTTGCTACTTACTACGAAAGACACTTAATCAGCACCCTGATAAATGGTGCATCCACTTAATTGGAATAATTGTAAAGGAGAAGAATCAAGTAGTTCATTTCAAAGACTCCAAACAATGGATAAATTGCACACAGAGTCCATTTAAATAGCCCCCCTGATGTTGTCTATAGGCCTAAAACAGGTGTGAATTGGTATTTGCCAGCATGAACTTCCCACTGTGTAACCTTTTTTCTGGTGTCCTGCTGCTTTCCTGTTCTACTACAGCTGTTAAATTAGGTTATCTTACTTTGGATGAGATCCTTAAAGTAGCTAAAGCTCTCATTCCCCAGTAACATGGTCACATGAGCAGTCTAACAATAAAGGAAAGAAGTAAGCAAATTGAGACAGAAAAGTTCAGTAATTATATTCTGAATAAGAGAAATGAGATGCAGTCAACATACTTTTTTCTTAAAGTTCACAACACTACAATATTGGAATAATAATCAAGCTAATATGAAAAGAATACCAGGACCCTTATATCTCAATGTATACATCTTCTGAAAGTTGTAACAGAAGCTTGGAATAGTTTTTCAAAAGAAATCTCAAATTTCTGGTTTATGTGTTGTTGCATATATGGATATGACCTTTCAATAATCAAGACAAGTGATTAATTTACAAATTTTTTTTCAGAATCTGTGCTAATTAAACATATTCTACTTATTTTTTCCAGTTTCTTTTAAAACTAAATCCATATGCAAAATGTCTCTGTCTTCCTACATGTTTATTTATCTCCTAAATCTGTTTGTTGAAATCTGTTCACACAAGAGGTTGAGACTAGAGATCTAAGAGTAGGAGCGAGGAGAATCAAGACTAATTTTCCCTCAATCCCTGATGTATATTCTCACTGTAAACTTTGGCACCCTTCAAAGCGATGAACTTCGTGAAACTCTAGAAGGAAGGGGTGATGGCATGCTAGAGATCATTTTATGCAAAGTTCTTATTTTACACATGAGAAATTTAAATCCTAGACAGATTTAGGTTTGTATCAAGTTGTCTCAGACAGTTAGTGTTAGAGCCAGACTTCTTGGGTCTTTTTCAAGACCTTTCTCATTCTATCCTTCTTCCATATAACAGTGTCAATTTCATCAAACATCACATAGATAATAGGAATTAATGAGTATAAACTGTTTAGATGTTGATTGATCTATGATACTATTTCTGCATGCTTTAGCATCTAAGTAATTATTCATGCATTTACCTACTCATTCGCCCTATCAGAAAAAAATGCATGAGTTCTTGCTATGTGTCAAGACAGTAATAGGCCCCAGAAAGTCTAAGAATTTCCACGTTCCTGCCTTTAGGGATTTCACAGTGAGATCAGCCCTGGTATTTGAAGAATTATACATTTAATTACTATCCTTTATGACTTTGCTATATAACAGGCACTATTTACAGGCTTTGCATAGCATCTCATTTAACCCTCACTACAAACTAAGGAAATAGGTATCATTGACTACATTATGCAAGTGAGAAAAATTAGATCCAGGGAAGGTAAGCACCACCCTTTCAAACCTGCTCATCCAGTAAGTGGCAGAAGCAAAATTCTTATGTATCTTAACTCAGCTTACAGGCTCTTCCTGTTTCCTATTCCATCTCCCATAAAGAATGACTGGAATTTAATATGTATCAACCTCGTGGCATTATAGGAAAATTTGGTCATGGAAAATGAATGTATTGATCCTGTGAGAAGCTACCCTCACTCATTCAAGAGTGGGAGTGGTCTGCCCTAACAGTACAGCAGTGCTTTAGCTCAGGACACAGAGCTGAAAAAAAAAAAAGAGAACTCAGGTATTTCTTTCCACTCTAATTAATAAGCTAAACCTGAGTATGTGCTCCTCTCAAACCTTTCCTTTTCAATTTTAGAGAACCTAAAAAGATGACTCTGTAAACAGAGGCTTATTATTGAAGCAGGACATTTCCCTGACCCCTTTGCAGACAGGAAAGGGACTGCAGGGGCGCTGGAACTAGCCAGCTGCTCTGGCACTGGCAAGGGCAAATTCCATTCACTCAGACCCTCTGCGCTTCACCCCTCTCAGTATGGGGAGTATTCAGGTGAGTGGATGCAGAAGCCAGGGTGAGCACTTTTGGGTGCCAGCAGGAGCAAAACTCTGTGTTGGCCCCACAGAAGCATCTAGTGGGGAATGCCCTTGACCCTAAAAGCCCCAGAAAGAGTTTTATAGGCAGTGCCCTTTTAGCTTTGCTGTCTGTGGATGGCTTAAGTGTTAACAGCTCAGTGGAGGGTCAGTGTGACAGCATTTCGCACCCACACCCTAGTTGTTGTCCAGCATCCAGGAGGAACAAGTTCACACAAATGTATTGAAGACAGTAAATGTGAGGGATTTTATTGCTGATAAACGTGGACCTCAGAGGGATGGGCAGCTAAAAAGGGGACAGAGTGGTGGGAAGGTAATCTTCCCCTGAAGTCAGGCTGTCCCCAACCGGACTCTTCTCCAAAGCTACATCATCAAACCATCCCTCTGAAGTAAAGCTGCTTCTCTCTGACATCCAACTGTAGTGTCTGATGTCCAGCTGCTTCTCCTTTTTCTGTTGCCTGAGCCTGGGGTTTTTATGGGCACAGGATGGAGGAGTGATGTGAGCAATGGGTAGTTTTGAAAATGGCAACATTTGAACGAGAAAACTGGGATGTAAGTTCTCCCTTTGGGCCCTGGTTCTAGGCTTGAGGACCCTGGTGAGGACCCCACCCTCTTCTGTCTAGAATTTCCCTGCCTCCTATCCCTATTAAAATCACAGTTTTTAGCCTTTCATTTGGATGTCACAGTTATTTCTTGAAGGGGTAGAAACTGAAATAAATCATCACTGCTATTGCTGAGAACATTTATGCTGGTGAACAACAAAGGCAACAATGCAAAAGAATTGGACTAAGGCCAGCCATGGTGGCTAACACCTGTAATCCCAACACTTTGAGAGGTCAAGGTGGGAGGATCACTTAAGTCCAGTTCAAGACCCGCCTGGGCAACATGTTGAGACCCCATCCCTATGAAAAACAGGCAAAACTAGCTGGGTGTGGTGGTGTATGCCTGTAGTCCCAGCTACTCGGAAGGCTGAGGTAGGAGGATTGCTTGAGCCCAGGAGGCAAAGGCTGCAGTGATTCAGGATCATGCCACTGTATGCCAGCTTGGGCCACAAAGTGAGACCCTGTCTCTAAAAGAACAACAGCAACTAAAGAAATGGACTAACAAAAGGGCAACATGTACATCTGAGCAGAAAAAGTAGACCTGGTTACAGGAACATGGCCCATTTACATATAGAAGATGAGGCCTTTGGACCAAGAAATCACAAAATCTCAAGAAGTCACTGTATATCACCTAGACTGTGGAGCAGAGTGTAGGGGGTATGGAGTAAGAACTTGAGAGTCAGGACCCAAACAGCACTTCTGATTGACATTTTAAATGTAAACATGAAAACAACACTGTAGGTTTAATCATACAGTTTATGGAACTGAACAAACATTTAATACGTATACCATTGCACATGCCATCGCCAAAATTTAAATTTACACCCATGGGCAAGATACCACAAAATTGTACTTTATCTACTTCAAATATTGCCTCAAAGTGTGTTGTACTGCCTTACAACATTTCAATTCTGATTCCTTAACTGTATATTATAGTTTTGATACACAAAGTGTATCTATCATTTTTAAAACGTGAAACAAAAATTAAAATGTATTAGGATTAAAAAGAAATTGTAAAAAATATCTAATGTAATGGTGTCTTTTTGAACAGATGGCAAAGCTTAACTTTTATTTTTGCAACGCACATATTGTTAGCACTTGACCTGGTATGTTCCCTCTGGATAATGATTGTAACATGTTAAAGCAAAGAAAAAACAACTAAAACTGTTATCCCGTTAGCAACTAAGATTCATTTGATATAGCCAAGCATTGCTAAATTATCTGGCAAAACATGAGGTATTCTGTATATCTATTTTAGGAACATAAACTAGTCATTACAAAGGATAGTGACAAGCAGGTATGTTGCAAATTTCAGATTAATTAAAATGCTGTTTAACAAGCCCTATTAGAATGCAAATGTTTTTCATGATTGCTGTCACAAGCTGGCTTTCAGGGGTTTTTTTTTTGTTTTGTTTTTCCCTGAGTTTCCTATCCATTTATACCTTTCTATTCCCCCATCCCCAGCCTCTATTCATTTGCATTGAAGTGAACCCAAGCACAGCAACATTAGCCTAATGCATGACAACAATGAGGTGAAGAAAAAAAGACAGAAGAAGTAAGTCTAATTACTCTAGTTTCATAGAGTAAGCTTTTAAGGCTAAGTTCACACTAGGGCAATTACCCACCTAATTGCTCTAGTTTGAAGCTGGTTTGAATAGATGTTTTCAGCAATGTGAGGAGAAAACATGCAAATTCAGTGGATTGGTTTGATCCCTATTGCCCTTTTTATTAAAGAAAAGCCCCTTGAAGTAGTGAGATGACATTCCTTGAACATACTTCTAATGTACCACAAAATCTTTCCAGATAGACTGCAAACCAGTGTGGAATCACATCTAAATCCATGTACTGACTTTAATAACCGTGAACAGAAAAACAAAAGTGTTCCTAAAAATATATTGCCTCCATTTGCCACGATGTATCTAGCAACATGAAATGTGACAAGTGCATTATTTTATATTTCAAAACACTTTTGTTTAAAAGAATTCTCAAAATTGATGTCCTAATATAACTGGTTATAACATGAGCCCCTTAACAGCAAATTTGATGTATTTATGAGTTAAAACTGATTTGATAAAATATTCAATGAGATGCAGTTCTTAAATAATAGCTGATGAAAGAGTCATTAAAAGGCAGAAGAGGAGAAGGAAGGGAGGGAGGAAGGAGGGAGAATGGGGAGAATGGAATTGAATAAACTGTAAATTAAAAATGGTTAGGGGAAATGAGTCCTGACTACAATAGAGTTCAGGCGTCTGGCAAAGCATATGCTGCTATGGGTTGAAATCTCTTTCAGAAACTTCTTGGATGTGAAGGTAGAGACAGATGCAAAGAGAATCATTCAAAGCTTGAATTAAATCATCAAAGCCAACTTTCTCATTGTAATAATAAGAAAACTACATTTTAGAGAACTGTCAGAGTGACATAAAGAATTAATTGTACTGCCTGCTCTTAAAGCTAGGTCTTCTGAATGCCAGTCTGTTTAGTAGAGGTTTACACATGGGAAAATCAAGTGGAAACCCACTTAGGTCAGTTTATTGGGCTAGGAAGAGAGCAGGAATGCCTGTTAACTGCAGCCTACATTTAGGGGACCAGAAAGTGAATATCAAAAAAATAAAGCAGGGCATCTTAGTCCTATACGTCAAAAAGCAAGAAATGCTGAAGAAGACCTATAGAAGCAAATGCTACAAAGAATGAAGAAAGTTCAAAGAAACTACCAGCGGGCCCGTAACAGAGGATTGAAGGATTCTGTTCTTGTCTAATGCTGTAGTTTTATTTTGTTTTGTTTTTTGCACACTCTAAATACAAGATTATCTGGATGTATTGGATGCTTTTGAAAAAGGAAAGGCAGAAAGTTTAAAATATGTACTTAATTCCACTCTATCACATTGACACTTTTCTTCCAGTGTCCACCTCCGTAAGACACGGGAGAAAAGAAATAGATTATGGCTCCAGACAGACAGGAAAAGAAGTGTTTGGCTCTTTAATTTATAAAGTCATATCTTTATGAAAAGTAACTAGAAAGGTACTTTACTCAAATTTAAGAGTAAGGAGAAAAAACATCTATGGTTCATAGTAGTTAAGAAATCATGATAAAGGCAACAAATTGAAATTTTTTGTCCTAATCGTATTATTTAAAAATGTATGATTATGCTTAGCTTTTTCAAAGATTTAAGGAAGAGGGAATTAACTGATTGATTTTCTTTGATTCAGTTGGTAATTATCAAGGAAATGCTATTTTTTTAGACAAAAGATGGCAAATATCTAGCCTAAATGTTCACATAGCCTATTATTTCTCCCATCACAGATATCATTAATTAGTCACTGTAATAATGGCATTCAATTGATTGCTATTAGCTTGTCATCCCTGCTTTAGATCAGCAGTCAGAAAATTTTCCTCTAAAGAGTTAGATAGTATATATTTTAGGCTTTGAAGGCCATAAGATGTCTGTTGTAATTACTCAATTCTGTTGCTGTAGCTTCAACACAGCCATAGATGCTATATAAAATAGTGTCATTTTATTGCCACAGAACTCATTTACAAAAACAGGTGTTGGGCCAGATTTGGCTTGTAGATTATAGTGAGGGACTGTGTTAAAGAGACTTCCCGGGTCAGCTTGCGGGGAGGGGCGTTGTTTCCATTTCAGGAGTTCTCTGGTTTTCCCATCTCTGGCCAGCTAGGGCCCTTTGTTTCAGCCCTCCTGCCTCTGGCCAGTTAGGGCCCTTTGTTTCTACCTTCCTGCCTCTGGCAAGCAGCATTGGGCCTTTGTCTTAATTTTCCCACCTCGGGCTCTAGGAGGTGGGGCTCTATGACACAGGGTTATAAAACAGTAGCCAATCCTGTAAAGGAGTCAAAGATCAATCAATCCAGAGGAAGTCTGAAAAACCTTCTCTCATTGGAGGATAATATGAATGGGGAGCAATAACTCAAGGGTAAAAACTCTAGCTGCCCCAGCCTGGGCTTGAATCCTCTCTGGATCCCCTTCCACAAGAGTGTGGGAGCTGTCCTTTCACTCTGCCTAATAAGCTTCATTGTTGCACACTCTTTGGGTCCATGAGTTCTATTGGAAGAGTAAAACTCACCACGCCTCCAGGGCTCCTTTCTCTGTTCTTAGGGGTCAGAAAGGCCAAGAGCCTAAGTTCTAATTGCGGCTACCCAGTTTCCCCGGCGGCCTAGCGGTTAGGACTCCTGGTTTTCAGGAAGACCACCTGAGTTCAACTCCCAGTATAGAAACCAGGGAATCTGGCTGCAGCTCTGGTTACAATAGTAAAAAACTTATGAGGAAACACTCATGAAAAACAGATTCTATGCAGTGACTACAGCCTATCAGTTTCTTCTAATCAGCAGCCCCAGATTTAATGTGGTTAGTGATAGTAATGGAAATACTTCACCTATGACAATGTACCTATCCAGTAAGCAGGGCCACATTATGACTTGTAAACAGTAGCCACTTTTATCTTTGTGGGCTCTTTATCTGACTATCATATTCAAACCCATAAAAGAATCAGAAGGAGAACTGTCTTTCAGAGATAAAAGAAGTAGAAATGAAAAATAATCACCAATAAGACAAGTTCTTTGGAGACATTTAAATCATTAGAGAAATAAATTGAATAACTGTTTTTCTTTCTTCTCAAGTAACCCTCACCACAAATCAACTCACCTCACATATCATTAATTCAGCATCTGATCATGATCCTGAAAGACACAATCTCAATGACCATAATTGCAAAGGTTAAAATCCTGAAAGATCAAAATCCCAAAAATGTAATTCTGGAAGAAATAATTTTAAAATATATTTAAAGATACATTTAAGAGGTGATTTACTTGACAGTTGCATAAAAATGACAGAACACTTTATACTCTACACAATAAATTAGACAATAATAATGGACATTATTTGCAAACAAATTCTCAGGTACACTAATTATGATCTGATGGGTGTAACAGTTATAAACAGGCAAACCATATTAATACAAAAAAGGTTGGCAAACATGTTTATAAATGTATAAACACGTATTACTATGATTGGTAATTTTGTGCTCCCAGCTTTATAATTGCAGTCATTTGAAATACCATGACAGACAACCTAAGTCTTTTGATGAGACTGATCCAAAACCCATGATGAGTCACCACCACATACGCAATCACCTAAAAAGCAGAGATCTTGAGAAATTGTATCTTCACAAATGTAGATGTACAAAAAGAACATCTCACGTTTACTGAGGAAGTTTTAACATTTTTACCTATAGGCACAGTGCTTACACACAAAATCAACATTGTGATAATGCACTTTTGTGGAGTCAAATTTCTGGTGTCTAAGACAGCAGAAGAAAAGTCTCAGAAAGAGACAAATTATCTTTCTGCATCTGTTCTCTCCATGTCTGTGGCCAATTGGATGGTGCCAGCCAATAATAAGGCCACGTCTTCCTTCCTAGTCCACTTAGACCCACATGCTAATCTCCTCTGGAAATATGTTCATAGACCCAAAATGACACTTTACTCGTTTTCTAGGTATCCCTTAATCCAGTCAAATTTTCATTTACAATTAAATCCACAAATCCACTCTTTGTCAACTAGGCACTCATCTCCTTAAACAATACTTAATTTCCAAATAAAGATAATGGTCGTTTTTTTGGCTTCCCCCCTCTAAATGGTAGATTGGAAGCACTATTAGCATACTTTCCCTACATGGAAAAACAAAACAGTGTATAGCAATTCACACTGTGAACTTTTTTCCGAGAAGCAACACACGAATGTAACAGGAAAACTGAAAGAAACTGCAGACCCTTTGAAAGAAGCAGCAGGTTATAGTCTACACTGTGATCCAGGTGGAAAAGTGGAAGTCTCAGAGTGTGAGAGGGGAATAACTGCCTCTGGGGTATATACTCCCATGAGGAAACCTGGCCATTCAATCCGCAGGAAAAGGTGTTAACCCTGCTTAGCACTGAAGCTGATTTAGTGAGTGGTGTGGAGGATATGAGAAGGAGCGACTCTGGATATGCTTTGCACGCACTCCCAGTCTCCAACAGGGATGGAGAGAAGCCATTCCTGATCCTGCCTCACAGAGGACCTCGGGGAAGTCTGCCAGCTTACTCAGGAAGCAGTCACAGGTTGAGAGAAGCTCTCAAATGAGATTCACAATATAATCTTGCATGGGGATGAACTCCTTTGGCCAGAACCAAGGAGCAAGTAGGAACTGTACAATAGCCATTGGTGCAAGAGATGGGCACCCTTGTTTCACAAGCACAGTGGTAGAAGCTGGCCTAAAAGTTGTGGTTTCTGTCTCCATGGGGGGTTGGCAATTGTGAGTTCTGAGTGTAAATTGTTTGGAACCTAGCTAGATGTAGCCAGTAGAACACTATGGGTGTGAGGCCGCCTTGACAAGTGCCTGGGCGCTGGGTGGGGCTTATTGCTGCCAACTACACCCACTTCCTGTGTAGACTCTTCTGGGCATCAGTGGCACCTGCACTCCTCCTTGGAACATTACCTCAGCAACCAGAGAATCGTCCTCTGATGCCCACTGAGGCTACTGCTTGCACCCACAAGTGGAGAACCAGAGTGCAAACTGGTCTGAACCAGCTCACACTTGACTTTGCCTCTCCAACCACTCTGGAAGCTTAATACAAAGAACAGCAACTTTTGGGAGCCTTATGGCCCTGCCCATTGCCTGAAACGGCAGAGTACCTCCACTGGGTAACATAAGGCAAGGACAAATCCCATGACTACCATTTCAACTGGTGCTCCTTTGCAAATGCTGCCTCCTGGCTGGAGGCCAACTGACACAGCCTATTGCAGCATCTGCAGATATAATAACACGGTGTCCAGGAAAGAGAAAACTTATGGGTTACCTCAGCTATCACTACTGTTGGCAGCACCCTGGATAATCAGGAGGTCCTGAGTCTGTTCTTGTGACCAGTTCATTAATACTATGGCTGGCATTTGAGAAAAGCAACCCACTGATGCTATTTATAACCAAGCAATTTCACAGAGTCTGTGTCACTCCCCTGCCACACCCATCAGAGCTGGTACTGATTGCCCACTGCTGGGGGATTTGAGGACAGGTCATATCACTGAATCCCATGCAGACATTCCCCAGAACCAGCCTGGAGTTTGACAGACTCACTGGATGGCTGGATCAAAGGAGTAGCAGGATTCACAGTAGTCTGGCCCTCAAGGACTCCTACTCCTGGAGGAAGGAGGAGTGTACCACATCAAGGGAGTAAGCAATCCATGGGACAAAAGGTACTCAGCCAGAAGGCCTTCAGTCCCAGAACTTTCTTGATGGAAAGTTTCTTTCAGTAGAGGTACAGGTATAGCACTGTGCTCAGCAAAGTTCATGGCTCTACCCCAACAGTCAAGCAACCCTGGTGCTCATGAAGGATCTTGGAGAATGGTACTTCTTTTCCCATTTTCCAGCCACTGCAACACAGTTGGTGCTTTTCCCATGGGACTTTGACATGGGTGCATCTATAGACAGCCCTTGTGGAGCACTTCAGGGTGACTGCATCCTCACAGGAGGAGACGCCTCCAGGTTCAAACTTTCACAAGGGATAAAGCCACAAACCCTCAACATGAACATCAGCATTTCTGCAGATGAAAAACAGGTGCCAGAACTGAATAGCCAGAACACTGGGTCAAGAGTGCAACTGGGAGGTGCCATCCCTTTCCTCCTAGCCAGGCAAAGGAGCTGAAATGGCTCCCTCACTTACCCCTGAAAAGACTTCAGTGTTTTTCACTGAGAGCTCCCTAGTTACTCTGTCAAGGCTGGGATCTCTGCCCATCCTTGGGTATTGCATTCACCCACTTACTCTAGTCACAGTCAGTTTTTACCTATGGACACCTTCTCTACTGCCTGAAGCATGAACTGTTCTATCCAGTAAATAAAACACTGGGGAAAAAGAAAATAAATGAAAAATGCAAAACAATGAGGAACAAGATAAGCTTCAAGAGACTTCTGGCATTATAGCTCCATAGGAGGCACAGAACGTGCCCACACACCAAGCACATTACTACCACAATCAGTATCTGAGAAAGCCATCACACAGATAACATAACCTAGGAACTCTTACAGAGTCTTACCCCTAATAGCAACCAGAGCTAAATTAGATTACAATAAACAGTAATTATTAAGTTGACACCCTCAAGGGTGAAAAATATTTTTTTTAAAAAACACAGTTGAATAACAATAATTTTTAAAATGTTTTTAAAAAAATAACCAATGAAAGTGAGAATAAACCAGAAAAATAATTCTGGCAATGAGACAAAACAGGGTTCTATAATACTGAAAATAACACATAGCTCTCAGCAATAGATTCAAACCAGGATTAAATCTTTGAAATACCAGATAAAGAATTCAAAAGGTTGATTATTAAGTCATTCAAAAAGATACAAAAGCAAGGCGAAAACCAATATAGAGAAATTTTAAAAAATCAGGATATAAATGTACAATTTCTATAGAAATTGATATTTTCAAGGAAAATCAATAAAAACTTCTGGAAATGAAAGGCACATTTAGGGAATTACAAAATGTAGTGGACAGTTTTAACAATAGATTAGACCAAATAGAAGAAAGATTTTAAGTTCAAAGGCAAAGCTTTTGAATTAACCCAATCAGACAAACATAAAGAAAAAAATTCAAAGAAATAAAGTCTCCAAAAAATTAGATTATGTGAAATCAAACCTAAGAATCATTGGTGTTTCTGAGGGATAAGAAAAAGAAAAACATATGGAAAACTCATTTGAGAAAATAATTGAGGAAAATTTTACTGGCTTTGCTAGAGATGTAGACATCTAGTACAAAAGAAATCTGGGCAATTCATTGCAAAAAGGACATCACCAAAGCACATAGTCATCAGGCTATCTAAAGTTAATGTGAAGAATTTTAAAAGCAGTGAGACAAAAAGCATCAGGTAATGTTTTAAGAAAAACCTATCAGATTAACAGCAATCTTCTCAGTAGAAACCTTATAAGCCAATGGGACTAGGGTCATGTCTTTAGCTTCCTTAAACAGAATAACTGTCAGCCAAGAATTCTGTATCTAGAAAAACTATGTTTCATAAATAAAGGAGAAATAATCGTTTTCAGATGAACAAATGCTGAGGAAATACATTACTACCAAACAAGCACTATAAGAAATGATAAAAAAAATCTAAATCTTGAAACAAAAGGTTGATATGCTTCAGAATAAAAAGTCATGAAAGTATAAAACTCAGAAGCCCTATAAAACAATAACAGAGCTGCTCTGCCTATGGAGTAGCTATTCTTTTATTCCTTTATTTTTCTAGTAAACTTACATTCCCTTTACTCTAACAAACAAACAAACAAAAACCAATAACACAATGAAGAAAATGAAATAATCTATGTAACAATTAACATAATGACTGGAACCTCCTATCTCAATAATGACATTGAATTTAAATGGTCTAAATGCTCCACTTAAAAGATAGAGATTGGCGACTGGCAGAATGGGTTAAAAATTTGAAAACCAAATATCTGCTGTCTTCGAGAGTCACCTAACATGTAATGATTTTAATAGACTCAAGGTAAAGGATTGGAAAAAGATATTTCATAAAAATGGAAACCAAAAGCCAGCATGAGTAGTTATTCTTATACCAGATAAAACAGATTTTAAAGCAACAACAGTAGCAAAAGACAAAGAAGGTCATTATATAATGATAAGAGGATCAATCTAACAACAAGATATTACAATCTTAAATATATATGAATCTAACTCTGGAGCTCCCTGATTTGTAAGACAATTATTACTACATCTAAAAAAGAATAGAAAGCAACACAATCATAGTAGGGAGCTTCAATACTTCATTGACAGTACTAGACAGATTATTGAGGCAGAAAGTCAGCAAAGAAGCACTGGACTTAAACTGTACTCTAATATAAATGTACCTAACAAAATTTACAAAACATTCTACCCAAGAAATGCAAAATATATATTCTTCTCATTAGTATATGGAACAGTCTCTAAGATAGATCCTATTATAGGCCGCAAAACAAGTCAATAAATTTTTTTAAAAATCAAAATTATATCAAGGTTCTTTGCAGATCACAGTATATACAACTATAAATAAACACCATTAGGGACTCTTAACACAAATACATGTGAATTAAACAATCTGCTCCTGAGTGGTTTTGGAGTTAACAATAAAATCAAGATTAAAATTTTAAAGCTCTTTGAAATGAATTATAATAGTGGCACAAGTTGTCAAAACCCCCGGGGTACAGCAAGAGCAGTGCTAAGAGAAAAGTTTATAGCATAAAATGCCTGCATCAAAAAGTCTGAAAGACCATGAATAAACAACCTAACGTCACACCTCAAGGAACCAGAGAAACAAGAACAAACCAAACCCAAAGCTAGCAGAAGGAAAGAAATAACAAAGATCAGAGCAGAACTAAATGAAATTGAAACACACACAAATAATACAAAGGATCAATGAAACAAAAAGCTGGTTCTTGGAAAAGATAAACAAAATTGATACACCATTCACTAGATCAACTAAGAAAAGAAAAGATTCAAATAAACTAAAATAGAAACGAAGATGGAAACATTAATGCCATCTACACAGAAATACAAAAGTTTATTTGAAACTACTAGTACTTTTTCTTTTGAAACTACTAGTAGTTTTTCTTTTGTACTACTGGTAGGACCTAATAGTACAAAAGATTATTTGAAACTACTGGCATAATTTGGCTGTGAATCCATCTTATCTTTTTATTTTTGTTGTTGTTAGTGGTGGTGGTAATTATTTTTTACATTAGTGATTGAATCTTTCTCATTCTATGAAGCTTGTGTTACCCTCATACCAAAGCCAGGGAAGGACAAAAGAAACAAACAAAAAACCTGCAGATCAATATCCTTGATGAATATAGATGCAAAAATCCTTAACAAAAGTACTAGCAAACTGAATCCAACAACATATCAAAATGATAATTCACCATGATCAAGTGGGTTTTATCCCAGGGATGCAGGGATGGTTCAACATCTGCAAGTCAATAAATATGATCCAACACATTAACAGAATTTAAAACAAAGACCAAATGATCATCTCAGTGGACACACAAAAAAAGCATTCTGTAAAATCCAGCTTTTCTTTATGATAAAAACCCTCAACAAACTAGGCACAGGAGGGGCATACTTCAAAATAACAAAAAGCATATAAGACAAAGCCCCATAATATAGTTTGGATCTGTGTACTCACCTAAATCTCATGTTGAATTGTAATTCCCAGTATTGGTGCTGGGGCCTCTTGGGAGGTGACTGGATTATAGGGTTATTTCCCATGAATAATTTAATACGATCGTTTTGGTACTGTCATCATGATAGTGAGTGAGTTCTCAGGAGATCTGGTTAAGAGTATACTTTGCTCTCTCCTTTGCTCCTGCTTTTGCCATGTGATGTGCCTATTCCTTCTTTGCCTTCTACCATGATTGAGAGCTTCCTAAGGCCTTCCCATAAGCAGATACTGCTATACTTCCTATACAGCCTGCAGAACTGTGAGCCAACTAAACCTCTTCCTTATAAATTACCCAGTCTCAAGTATGTCTTTATAGAAACATGAGAGCAGCCCAATACACCACGGTCAACATAACACTGAATGGGGAAAAGTTGAAAGCATTTCCCCTAAGAATTGGAACAAGAGAAGGATGCCCACTTTCGCCATGTCTAGTCAGCATACCACCAGAAGTCCTAGCCAGAGCAATCAGGCAAGACAAAGAAATAAAGGGCATCTAAATTGGAAAAGATGAAGTCAAGCTATCTGTGTTTGCTAATGATATGATTATTTACCTAGAACACCCTAAAGACTCCTCCAAAAAACTCCTAGATTTGTTAAATGAATTCAGTAAAATCTCAAGTTACAACATCAAGGTACATAAATCAGTAGCACTGCTACATACCAACAACAATGAACCTGAGAATCAAATCAAGAACTCAATTCCTTTAACAATAGCTGCAAAAAATAAAGTAAAATACCTGGAACATACTTAACCCAGGAGGTGAAAAATCTCTACAAGGAGAAGTACAAAATTCTGCTGAAAGAAATCATAAATGACACAAACAAATGGAAATACATCTATGCTCAAGGATTGAAAGATTCAATATCATAAAAATGACCATATTTCCCAAA
Source organism: Cacajao melanocephalus (assembly GCA_963573385.1). Lineage (NCBI taxonomy): Eukaryota > Metazoa > Chordata > Mammalia > Primates > Pitheciidae > Cacajao > Cacajao melanocephalus. Next base: position 21,737 of record CAUYLG010048060.1, on the reverse strand, counting down.
GCAATCTACAGAGTCATTGCAATTCTTATCAAAATAATATTATTTCTCACAAAATTTGAAAAAACAATTATAAAATTTATATTGAACCAAATAAGAGTCCAAATATACAACGTATTCCTAACCAAAAAAGAACAATTCTTGAGGCATCACATTACCTGACTTCAAATTATACTATAAGGCTATAGTAACAAAAACAACATGGTAATTACATAAAAGTGATACACAGACCAATGAAACAGAACAGAAAACCCAGAAATAAAGCCAAATACAACAAACTGATATCTGACAAAGTTGACAAAAATAAACAACAGGGAAAAGATACCTATTCAATAAATGGTTCTGCAGAAATTGGTTAGCCACATGTTGAAGAATGATACTAGATCCCCATCACCATAAGCAAAAATCAACTCCAGATTGATTAAGGATTTAAATCTCAGACCTAAAACCATAAAAATTCTAAAAGGAAACCTAGGAAAATCTGCTCTGGACATTGGCTTAGGCAAATAATTTATGACTAAGACCCAAAAAACAAATGAAACATAAAAAATAAATAAATAAATTGGATCTAATTAAAAAGCTATACAGCAAAACAAATAATTATCAGAATTAACTGATAACCCACAGAATGGGAGAAAATATTGGCAAACTATGCATCCACAGAGTTCTAATATCCAGAATCTATAAGTAACTCAATCAGTTAAGAAAAAATAAATAAATTACCCCAACAAAAAGTGGGTAAATGACATAAATAGCAACTTCTTAAAAGAAGATATACAAATGGCCAACGAACATATAAAATTAATACTCAACATCACTAATCATCAGGGAAATGTAAATTTAAACCCTAATCTGATACCACCTTACCAGAATAGCCATCATCAAAAAGTCCAAAATCAAAAGATCTTAACATGGGTATGTTGAAAAAAGAACATTTATACACTGTTGCTGGGATTGTAAATTAGTACATCTATGGAAAACAATTTTTCAGACAACTAAAAGTAGATCTACCACTCAATCCAGCAATCCCACTCCTGGGTCTCTTTTCAAAGGAAAAGAAATTATAGCAAAAAGACATCTGCATACATATGTTTATGGCAACACAATTCACAATTGCAAAGAAATGGAACCAACCTAAGTGCCCGTAAACAGATGGATGAAGAAAATAAGTGTATACACACACACACAGATACATACATACAATGGAATATTACTCATCCATAAAAAAGAATGAAATAATGTCTTTTGTATCAACTTAGATGGAGGTGGGGGGCCATTATTCTAAGTGAAATAACTTATGCTAAGAAAACCAAAACTGTATGTTCTCACTTAGAAGAGGAAGCTAAGCAATGGGTATGTGAAGGCCTACAGAGTAGTATAATAGACACTGGAGAATCAGAAGGTGGGGAATAAAGAAGAGGTAAATGATAAAATATTACATATTGGGTAAAATGTACACTACTACTCAGGTGATGAGGGCATTAAAATCTTGGACCCCACCACTATACAATTTATTTATGTAATCAAAAACCATTTGTACCACAAAAGCTACTGAAATAAAAAAAAATATATCAAACAGAAAAACAAAAACAAATAAAGACAATAATAATATAATAGTTGTGCCTACCATGATGCAACTATCCCAAATACAACCTTAAGCATCCTAACCCCTTTTCCAGAATTCAGCTTTCAGGATTTCAACATTTGGGATTTTAATCTTTTGGGATTGTAATTTTTGAGAGTTTAGTTGTTAGGAACTTTAGACTTTAGGGATTTTGATTGTTGGGAATTTTGACCTTTTGAGTTTTTAACATTCAGGATTATGGCGTTTGGGATTGTGCCTTTTGAGATTATGATCCAAATCCCATTAATTTATATTAATATAATGAAGGCATGTAATCTTTATCTCTATCCAATATGATGTCAAGTAAACAGCAAAAAGGTATGGGCTGTTTCTATAATTCTATGGATAATAGCTAAAGATTGTTTAGATATACTCAGCCTTGATTGAATTAAATGAATCACCTATTAAGCTGCAACATGCCAAATAAAAATATTATTTCATTATAACTTTGTTTTGTTAATGGCAGCATGTTGTGGATGGTGCACAGCTCACTAAGGAGCCTCAAAAAACCAATCACTATATGCAATAACAAATAAATAAGTGATAGTTGCCACTTTCACTCATACCTGGTTTACACTGTAGATAGCAGAAACAGTAATATTTCCTAACAGGTACCTTTGGAAGATCAGTACAAACTTGATCATCAGGCTATATGTCTCTTAGATTATTAGTGGTATATAAAGGACAGTCAGCCACCACACTGGGATTGACAAGAAAAAATGTAACAAGTAAAATAAAAATAATCTTCCTATCAGGAAATCTAGAGCAATGTATAGCCAAGAAATAAATTGATACTTGGCAATTATTAGCAAACTAACCTAAATTAATATCAGGTTAAATATATTAAACGCTTTTTTTGGGTGTGTAGGAAGCTTACAGAAAAAGAAAGCATTTCTTTCACACCTGCTTTCTTTTAAAGCTGTTATGACATACTGTAGTCCTTGTATATTGAAAAAGCTAATTTTGTCATCAGTTGTCTGAAAAGTAAAGATTAGAGAAATAAAAAGATAAAAAGATAACATTCTTTTATATTTAATGGAAGAGCTATTCAATTCTGTAAGACAAGAAACTAAAATAAAGCATAAGAATTAAAAAGGAAGAAAAATACTTATTTATCAAAGAAAATAAAGTTGTTTCTGCAGAAAACTAAAGAAAAACTGAGGACATAATGAGAACTAGTAAGAGAGTTCAGCAAGATTGCGAGTGCAATATTAAAATAACAAAATTCCATTACAGAAATTGAATAATGAAAAATGTAACTCCTTGTTCCATATGATAATTATATTAAAGCCATCAAAAGAATAAAAATGATGTTATCTAAAAATAAATCTGAAAAATAAAGTTTGAAATTATATGGATAAAAGTACAAAATTTTATTCAGTATTATGAACAACCACCTAAATAAATGAGGAGTTATACTGTGGTCATATGCGGAGTGCTTAGCGTTAGAAAATATCAATTCCCACAAAAATGATCTGTAAATCCAAGTCTCATCAAAATGCCACCAGCACTCTCCAGAAAACATAAAAATTGACTAAAATTCATACAAGTTGAATATTGGACCAAGAATAGTAAATAATATTTTGAAAAACAAGAACAAGACAGGAAGAATTGCTCTGAAGATATTGAAAGTTATTGAAATTCTAAAGAAATTAGAGGTGATTAATATTGAGATAAGAATAGGTAAAAACATGGAACATGGTAGAAAATTCTGAAAAAAAGAGTCATAAATACTATATAGAATCTGGTATACATTATAGAGTGGTATAAAAAATTAGAAAGAGAAACATAGATATTTTGTAAGTCCTTAAATACTCATTCAGGAAAAACAAAGATTTATGAATAAATTGCTGTATCTATGAACAGTAAATGAACAAATGAATAAATTAGGCTATCACAAATAGTTACAAATACTAATTATTACAAATAATTTTAATTTGTAATAATTAGTATTAGTAGTAGTATAAAACTAATTATTCTTATTTTATAATACTAATATTAATTATAATAGTATCATGAAACTAATTATAATTTTATAATTATATACTAATTATAATAGCATTATTAGTATTGTAAAATATGTAGAAATAGTAATTAGTATTATAAAACATATATAAATAAATTACAAATAGATTAAAGTTAGATATGGAGAACAGAAAAATGAATGAATGAAACTAAGAAGAAAATTATTTTTATGGCATAGGATTTCTCATTTATTTAATCCATAAAATCAATTATATAACATTTTAAATTTCTCAATGACAAACATATGAGAATATGTAAAAATTTACCATACACTGAGTTTATTAATAAAACATATAATCCACAGAGGAATAGTACTTAGTACTTATCATTAGTAAAATCAAACCAAACAACAGCCAAATGAGCCAAAGATTTGACTTGGCAGTTCATCAACGGTGAACATGAATGGTCTACAAATATATTGGGATAATTACAATTCATTAAAACTAAAAAATACAAATTGAAACAATAATGATGACTTTTAACACTCCTTGGATTAGCAAATTTGAAAGTCTCCTGATGTCAATAATCTGAAGGGATATAAAAAAATGGAAATGTTCTGAGTAAGTACATTGTTAAAAATCTATAGAGATCTATTATGCAATATTTATTAAAGCTAAAAATGTATAAAAACCTAAAACTCAGCAAGCACTTTGCTAGATATATAATTTAGGAAAAGATCTTACTATGTACAAGAATGATTGTTGGTTTTAATGTGAAAACATGGAACTGACTTAATATAGAATTATAGAGAAATGACATTTTCAAACAATTGAATACAATATTCTCGAGAAAAATGAAGTAAATTTACATTAATCAATAAGATAGATAAATATTTTTAAAAATCCTAAGTAAATAAACTGCAGAATTATATGTTCTCTTTAGATAATTTTAAAACACATATAGTAAAAATATGAAAAAAAAAGTTAAGATGATGGCTTCTGCCCAAGAGAAACAGAGGGAAATCAGATGTGGGGAATAAAAGTGTGTTTTAATTTCATCTATTGTGCTTCTTTATGGAAGGAAGACATGAAGGAAGGGAGAGAGAGTGAAATGAAGCAAAAGAATTTGTGTCATAGATACAGGAGTGAATATAATATTTTTTACATGTTTGGAGTATATCATTACTTTAAAAATCTTATATATAAGCCTTGGGTTCGCAGTATTCACATAATAAAAGCATAGTTAAGACAATGATGCAGTAAACATACAAGTATTGGGACTCAGAAAACAATATACCAAAATGAATAACTCGGAAGCAAAAGTTTTTCTTTGACCTTCTCCTGTCCACTGTCTCTGTCACACTCCTTCTCAAGACTAATCATAGAAGTTGGAATCATTCATGCCCAAGACAGTTCATGGAAACCAGAACTCATTTTCCCCAAAGCTAGCCATAAATCCTAAAACTGTAACATTTTTATTTTCTATTTTTCCTCCACGTTTCGATGTGAAAACAGCCCATTAAAAATTATCTGACTAATTTTGTTTGACTGTGGGTCAAAAAATCCATTCTGGAGAGGGTCCTGCCTCAAACCCAGAAGGAAGGAATACTGCATGTCTAGACAGGCCTTGCAGGGTTTCCCCAGTCAGTCTATTGCATTAGACCACACCCTTTTATTTCAATCATCTTTTTATATGGCTGGCCTCACTTCATTGAACCTAAGCATACAAATGAACAATGTCCCCTATACCTTTGAGTCTTCATTCTGATGGCTCCCATGCATGCACATTAAGTAAATTTATATACCTTTTCCACAATTAATCTGCCTTTTGCAACTTGATTTTTCAGTGAAACTTTGAAGGGTCAAGGGAACTTCCACTTTCCCCCTAAACGAGTGTGTATTCAACATACCTAAAAATGTGCTGGGATGAAAATATAAACCGGGTGTGGAGACTGGTCCAGGCTTATTCAGGAATAAGAGCAAGAAGAGTGCAGGTTTTTCTCTAGGTTTTAAGGAAGTAAGGTTTAAGTTGGTAGTAGAAAGATGTCTGTCCTATAAATATTCATATCAAAATGTCTGGCTTGGAAAAGTGATTATAGATGAACTGTTAAGAGATCCATTATAATAAAGGACTTAATCATATTATAATCTGTAGGTGTTTATAAATAAAATGTGCTAGAAAATGTGTTAGAGGTTATTTTCTAACCATAAATGATTTTTTTCCTAGCAAATTTTAAGGAACTCAAATACTATTGCCAAATAAAGTCATATATTAAAAGTAGTTGTTACACTTTTTCTGTATATTTTGAAACAAATTAAAGAACTTGCATTATATATAGATGGCATATCTCATTACAAAAATATGCTTTACCTCTCAAGTGCTATTATTATTCAATTATTTATTTAAAACTTTATATTCTTTTTGTGGTATTTTTTATTCACATTGCCATACTTTCTAACATTAAAATATTCTGAAATAAGTATCATTCCTACATTATCTGGAAATTTTGAATTCTGTAAATGTAGGTCTTTTCAAGTGAATATTTATTTAGGTTACATTGGTATGGATACTACAAATCTTGCATTTAAGAATATTCTGTTTATGGCTTAAATTGTAAACTTTACCTCAATAAAATTTTGCTAAAAATTTGATTCATATTTTGTTTTAATTCTAATGTATAAAGGAGAAAACTATTCCAAAGTTCTGAGTAAACTGGTTATTTTTAACAATTTTGTAAACTATATAAAGTTTTTGCTTATTAAACTACCTAGCTGTGTAACCCATTCTAATAAATGTTTAATGACCAAATTTTCAAAAAAAAATTATATATATAATTATTATTATAAAGATATATCTCTATATAAATATCTGTTTTATATAAATGTCATTCTATACACACATATGCTATTAAATATGCACATATCATTTATGTATGTGCTTTATTATAAATTTTAGTAATATTAAGAAATTATAAATAGCAATGCATATACACAATATATTTGCCTTAAATTCCATATAGAAAATTAATTCTCATAGAATGTTTTCACCATTTTTTCTGAACTTCCATATGCCTAACCAGCCTGTAATTACAACTGATAGATGTTGATTAATGTCATTGTTTCCATTCATGAGTAAGAAAAATATGAATCTATAAAGGCATATGTCAAAACTACACTTTTGTCAATGATGCCAACAATTCCTTTGCTAAATCAGATAATAGTCTCAAATGCTGGAAGAATATTTCCTGTTTTTTATGTTATTGACAGTGGAATGGCTACATCAACAACACACTTTTAAATTTCCTCTGTATTATTAACATTTTCCTCAATACTTAAAATTTAGTCAATCAACAAAACTATTCCCCTAGTTTAGCATTTGCATGTTTCCATGATATATTCGTACCCTGTCCAGTTTCAAGCTGTCAACTATACTGAAAACGGAGTTAGAAAGAGATATGCCATACCATTCCATGGCATTCTCACATGCAATAAACAAATATAAAAAATCTCAAGAGGATAGATAATCATAAAATATTGTAAAACAACTAAGAAGTTGAGTACTTGTAATTACTTTGTTTTTAATTATTTAATTATAAACTTGTATAGTTTCATATTTAATTGTGTCTGAGGTTAGTAATCACATTGCCAAATTCTTAAATACTTACCAATAAGTTCTTGCTAGATGGTATAAATTGGCTCTGTATGTACACACACGCACACACACACACGCACTCATGTAAACTTGCAGGGGCCTATAAGCACACATACAATATTGTGCTCATATAATATCATGGTCAGTATTTATTACTTCAGTTTTTCTAAAATGTTATATCTTATTGGTATTTCAATGTGTTTGCTAACTAGGTTTGCAATGACTTGGGCAAATTAATTCATGAAAAAAAATTGAATTGTCAGTTACCCCAGTTTGATTCAGGTTGATATGGATAAATTAGAGGGTGTAGACTTTATTTCGTTTTATATCATTAGTTAGGTCATCTTTCAGATATCCTCAAACATTGCTTTCCCCCTTGCAATCTGCTGAAATTATAGGCACAAAGGAATTACCCACACTGGAAAGGTAAGTTTCCCTACAGAGATATGTCCTCTGTCTGAAGTTTCAAATTGTGCCCTGCTGAACTGAATATTCTATGAACTATTAAGCATACCATTATGATAAAAGAGCAATAGTCATTAAGGTCGTTGCACTTGAGGCTTCCATTTGAACTTCTTTTGGGTTCAAGGCAAACAAAAATCTTTTGTTTTACCTACTTTCTTCCCCAGCCCAGAGGCAATGTAAGGGAGGATGAGAAAGAAAACCCTTTCTCCCTAGATTTTTGAAAACTTTAAAATCTAATGATGGAAAAGGGCTGCAGTTTAAAACATGAAAGGTCAAGGTAGCCTACTAGAGACACAGAGAATATATAACTTCTTATGGGAATCTCCCAGGCGTGAGATTATTCTGAGATTTCAATCTTATAGTTAAATAGTAATATATCAAAAAGATGGTGAAAATAGTTGCTTTATAAAATGTTGAGGAGTCAGTCATTTACCTCTCACAAAATGTCAGCAGCTTTATTCACAGACCTTAAACTTAGGAAACTTGAGATATGAGTATTTAAGAAAACACTCTTCAAAACTAAGCAAACCTCTCTTTAAGATTAACTTGGAATGAAATATTAGCTAAGTAATTTTCACAAAGCAACTGTTTGCCTATTTTTAACCTCTGATAGAATCTATATAAAAACAAATGGGTTATCATATTCATGCATCTGCCACCAGACAGCTACGTGTGTACATCCCAGAGGATAGAATAATAATTTCATCAGAGATTCTGGGAAGTTGAACTACAAATTAAGTGTCTTGGATTCCATTCATCAATCAGCCCTCAGCCATTGGCATTACTATTGGTGTCTGATGTATCTGATGCTCTGACCCACTATCAGGCAAGCCTGGACACTTTTGTGCAGGTTCTGCTCACTTTTCACTAATAATGTTTTTCCTCAACTGTTGGCATATAAGCTTTCTGCACTGAAGTTCTTTTACCCATATATGAAAAGCTTATAAATGTGGGGGAATTGATGGAATGGCCCTCAACCAATAGTGAACTTGAGCGCTGCCTCCTGTCCTTTGGGTGGACAATTCTAAAAGGCATGCTATACTCTTCTTAGAATGAGTGCAAGCAACAGTTGCCCACACTGGTCAACTCGGTGAAGCTCTTCTTCTTTCCTTTACTCTCATCTCTCTTTTGACTCTCATCCCTGGTCTTCAGTGTTATCTTTTAAATGCCACCTGGAAATAGACTCTGCTTTCAGGGGAACCCAAGCTAAAATACAGTCAAACCATCATATATGTATTTGTTACACAAGGTTTATCTCCAAAGAGAATTCATTTTTTTTTTCTGCACTCTCACCCTCACTGAGGTATAAAACCATCCTTATTTTGGCACTATATGTCATTTCTTTTTCTTCAATACTGGCACAGATTTCAGCTACTATTATGCTGACCCCAGTCTTCCATTTATGAAACTACGAAGCCACCTCAACTTGCCCTATTAAGGATGCACTTCATCCTTTTTTGGCTACTCCCCCATCCAAGTTTTTTAAGTCCCTGGCCCTAGAAACTTTCTTTACATATGACAGCATGCAGATACAGAAGTAGAATAACAGGAGAGAAAACTAGACCACTGGTATGATCAAAAGTACAGTTTTTGCAGTTACATTTTGAGGGCAATGCCCTTTTTCATGTCAAAAACAAAGGAAAAATTCCAGTTGTAGCAATATACTAAATCTGGTAAAACTTATTTATTAACTCTGGAGAATAAATTGATCCCAGCAGTAAAATTAAAACATAAATGTAGAAAACTACAAAACATTTACCAGTAGTAAGCTATTTTTGTTTTTCTTAAGAAAAACTAACAGAACACATTTTTTTACTGACAGGGAAGTTTATTTTCTCTCTGTGATGCTTTATTTCACATGTCCATCTTTTTAAGAAAGTATTTATTACCATATTGAGTGTCAACTATGTGCTAGTGTAACGGGGATGGAGGGGTGCTGCCTACGCAGCTCTGATTCCGAGGTCCATGGCCTCTCTAACCCCAAGAATGGGGAAAGGAGCCCCAGAGGTGCAGTGAGCTTACCATTCCAATAATTATTGTGGACCCAGAGAGTTTAGCAGAGAGCGATTTATTAGCCACAGACAGAGAAAAAGAGAGCAAGAGAGACCTCCCATGCTGCTGTGGGAGGAATCCACATAGGTAAGGAGCATGGGGGGATTAACCCTGGAGTTATCCCCTCCCCATTCATGTTCTCATCCAATGAGAGGAGTACTTTCAAACTTCCTGTGAAGTGATTGATCTTTGACTCTGATACCGGATTGGTTGCTTGGTCCACAACAGAGCTTCCTCCTCCCAGAGCTTTGGGAAGGCTCTTTGAATAAAGAAACCCACCTGGATTGCTCTACCTAGCCTGTGCCCTGTATGACAGACAAATAACTTTACATTTGAAACCCCTCTGGTTCCCAAATGGAGGTGAAGCCACGCCCCTCACAGACCCGGGAAGAGAAATTTTTTTCCTTAACACAGTCCCTCATAGTAACTGTATTATGTATTGGAAAACAAACATGAAAAGAAATTTTGGATCTCAAGTTTCTTCATACTTTGGTAGGGGAGGCACATAGCAAACAGGAAATTTGAATGTAACGTGTGTGGCCTCTATAATGTGTAATGGAACCAAATGTAAGGATAACGCAGCTGTGAGTTAAGCCGCTCTGCCTCTTTTTTCACTCTGTCTTTTGAGAGACACATTTATGGCTATGAATTTATCTCTACCTGTTACTTTACTTGAAAATTATTAACTTGGATACATAGTATTTTTTTTATCTTTTATTTTAAGTTCAGAATTACATATACAGGTTTGTTACAGAGGTAAACTTGTGCCATGGGAGTTTGTTGTATAGATTATTTCATCACCCAGGTCTTAAGCTTAGTAGCCATTAGTTATTTTTCCTTATTCTCCCTCCTCCCATAATCCACCTTCTAAAAGGCCTCACTGTGTGTTGTTCCCTTCTATGCGTTCATGTCCTCATTTATCTCCCACTTATAAGTGAAAATATGCAGTATTTGCTTTTCTGTTTCTGTATTAGTTGTTCCTTTTTCAGAAAAAGAAATTTACATATTTCTACACTATACTAAAACATTGTTTCTTTTTCATTTTATGTTTGGGATATCAGGTCAACTCTGCATACCTAGTTCCATTCGCAAATGTAATGAGGTAGACAAGAATACACATCTCCAATAAGGTAACATTTTCCCTTGTATAGAAGAATGATGTTGTTTCTGCTAAGCAATTATGGGAAAAGGTCCTCATTAAATACTATGTACAAACATGGAAATACATGTGCATTTTAACTCTTTAATTTTTATACCAAACCTGTTTATCTAGATGTATGAAAGCAGATGTGTTTTATTACCAGATATTATTTATTCAACACAATATATTTCTGAGTATAAAGTGAAGATAATAGGACTAAAATATTTTTTGAGAAGAAAATTAAAATGTTGACATAACTCAAAGTAATCTAATACGCAGCCTTGCACTAAATGTAATTGACTTTGGATTTGGGAGGAGGAGAGAGAGTTTCTTAAAATCACAGTAATTTTTAATGATTTTAATTATTTGCTTTTTGAAAGTAGGATGTAATATTTTTATAATGGTGAAAAGTAGTGGATAACTTTTAGGAAGAAAAACTCCCCTTAATGTTTTTGCCACTGTGAACATCTTTAAAGATGAAGTGATAGAGAGATAGAGATGTTTAAAGAGGCTTAGCAAATATTATACAATAATGCTGCAAATTTCTGAAAGAAGGTACTTGTAGTATCAGATATACTTTGGCAGTTGGGAAAGTTACTTTCTTGTTTCTTGGAACCCAATCCAACTACCAATTGTTCTTTTAAGATAATTTATAAAGGTAAACTGTGATATTTGCTATTCCCTATGTAAGAAATCTGAAACATTGAGAATTTTGCACAGAATATTCATGGCTAGAAGTCAGACGTCATCTGCTGCAGGCTTAATGGGTAGTGATCTCACATGTATACATGTATTTTACCTTCACAATTGTTTTCTAACAAGCAATCAAAGTGGAAAAATGCAAAACCAAAATAAAGATTTATCTTCTACTATTCCAATAAGATAATTAAAACATTTACATGAAGGCAATGAAAGACACAGTTCATTGCTTCATTAGAGATGCAACAGAAACCATAATGATAATAATTTTGATATTTATTCTTGATATAGATAAATAGAATACATATTTACTACCTATTTTTCTGTTTGTTCTGTTTGTATGTGGATGTATGCATATATTTTCTTTGTTTATCCAAGTAATTGTTCTCTGTCTTGTCCTGGACTGTAGTGAACACTTCATTGCTTAAAGAAAGTATTATTTTGTTTGGACCCAAGCCAGAAGTGCATTTTCCTCAAAAAGAAGCAACATTTAAAAATCTCACCATCTTGGCATATGTAGAAAATATTAACAGGAAAGGGAGGGATAAGAAAAAAAAAAAAACCAAGAGTAAACTGGGACAGGTAAGAGTAGAGATAATATTTGGTGGTAAAATAACTTCTCAAATAAAATATTATGAGTGTTGAGATATTACAGACAGCTAATAGTAAAAATTGACCTAATTTGAACAATTACTGTTTACACCGAGAAAGGATTAGTAGAAACATGGCAGGAGAGGGAGTTAGAGTAAGACAGAGGAAGGCTGAGACAGAGAAAGAGACTGAACAAAACTAGAGAATTAATTTTGAAGTCCATAAACAGATCTTGTTCTTTCTCTTTTTTTTTTTCTCATTAAGCTTGGTTTTAATGGGTCTCAAAATTCTGTGCCAGTTTTTTGGTCATGTTGTTTCCATTAAAAAGTCCTTATTTTAAAAACTAAAAACCTGAAACTGCCACACACACACACACACACACACACACAAACACCACAACACACACACAAAAGTGGTCCACAAAACATTCTCCTCTCCTTCTGAAGGTTTTATGATGCATTGTAATCATTAACTAGTCTTTACTATTGAACTGAAATGGCCAATTGAAACAAACATTTCTGAGACAGTCCTTTCATCACTAATTAGGTCTGGGGTGGCAGGTATTAGGGATAATATTCATTTAGCCTTTTGAGCTTTCTGGGAAGAGTTGGTGACTTTGCCAGCTCCAGCAGCCTTCTTGTCCACTGCTTTGATGATACCCATGGCAACTGTCTGTCTCGTATAACCAACAGCAAAGTGACCCAGAGGTGGATAGTTGGAGAATCTCTCAACACACATGGGCTTGCCAGGAACTATATCAACGATGGCAGCATCACCAGACTTTAGGACCATCTTCCAGCTTTTTTACCAGAACGGTGATCAATATCTTCCTTCAGCTCAGCAAACTTGGATGGAATGTGAGCCGTATGGCAATTTAGTACAGGGGCATAGCCAGCACTGATGTGGCCTGGGTAGTTCAGGTAATCGCCTGAGCCATGAAGCTAGCTGCTTCCATTGATGGCTTGTTTTTGCTGTCACCAGCAACATTGCCGTGACAAACATCCTTGACAGACACATTCTTGACGTTGAAACCCACATTATCCCCAGGATGAGCTTTACTCAAAGCTTCGTGGTGCATTTCAACAGACTTTACTTCAGTTGTAACATTGACTAGAGCAAAGAGGATCACCCTACTGGGATTGAGAACACCATTCTCTACTCAGCCATCAGGAACAGTACCAATACCATCAATTTTGGTAGACATCCTGGAGAGGCAGGTGCAAAGACTTGTCAGTAGGACCAGTTGGTGGTAGGATGCAGTCCAGAGCCTCAAGTAGCATGGTATTGCCATCCTTACGGGTGACTTTCCATCCCTTGAACCAAGGCATGTTAGCACTTGGCTCCAGCATGCTGTCACCATTCCCACCAGAAATTGGCACACGTTACTGTGTCAAGGTTGTAGCCAGTTTTCATAATGCTAGTGCTGACTTCTTTAATGATTTTCTCATATCTCTTCTAGCTGTAGGGTGGCTCAGTGGAATCCATTTGATAATACCAAAAATTAGTTGTTTCACACCCAGTGTGTAAGCCAGAAGGGCATGCTCACGGGTCTGTCCATTCTTGGAGATACCAGCTTCAAATTCACCAACACCAGTGGAAACAATCAGGACAGCACAGTAAGCCTGAGATGTCCCTGTAAGCATATTTTTTTATGAAGTCTCTGTCCTGGGGCATCAATGATACTCACATAGTACTTGCTGGTCTCAAATTTCCACACAGAGGTATCAATGGTGATACCAGCTGCATGCTTAGCTTTCTGTTTATCCAAGACCCAGGCATACTTAAAGGAGCCCTTTCCCATCTCAGCAGCCTCCTCAAATTTTTGAATGGCTCTTTTGTTAATGCCAACGCACTTGTAGATGAGATGGCCAGTAGTGGTGGACTTGCCTGAATCTATGTGTCCAGTGATTCTTTTCCTTTCCCATTTTGGCTTTTAGAGGTAGTTATCAAGACGCTTATGTTCTGACACCAATCCCATTGAGAAAAAGCTAATTCTGTTTTTATATCCCACCGTTCTAGTCTTAATAGTTTTTCTTTCCGAAAATATTGCAATAGCCTCCTAACTGGTCTTGATTTCTCACTTATTCTCCTGTGGTCTTTTATTTTCATTGTAACAAAAGGAATCTACTTACAACATAAATATATTGGCTACATCTAAATGCAAGGGAGGCTGAATATTAATGAGCACTGGCATTCATGTTCTCCCTTATCTCCTGGGAAATTATTTCGGGTTCTATGTACTCATTCTCACAGCTTCTTTGTGCTTTGCACTTACGACCTTCTTCAGAGAACTACCTTGTATTCACAAGTGCCAATGACTGGGTGCTGCAGAAGTGTGAAAGCCTACCTCTCTCACCTTAAAGTGGTACAGACTCTGTAACGTAATTTATATTACAGAACACCCAACGAATTAATATGAGGTGTTTTCACCTGAACTTGCACTTTTGTTTAGCTTTTCCGCCTCCCCATCCCCTTTATCAGCTTCTTAATAAATCATTTGCACAAGAATCCACAGTTCAGGGGAACTGAACCTAAAGATGCACCTTTTTTCCCGTCTGTTCCTGATGCATGAGTTTCCTTGCTCTTCCTTCAACCTGCACCATCCCCCAACTTCCAGGACTTGTCGATGGTTTTCTTTCTTTCTGAATGCCATTTTCCCACCTGTCCATACAGTTCACATCTTCACTTCCTTTTGGTCTCCACTCAAATATCACTTTTTCAGGGATGTCTTTCATGACCACTCTATATGTTTTACCCTAACCCAGTCCATACATTTCTTTCCCCTTACCATTCTCTGCAACATTCATCTTCATCTATTTATGTTTGCAAACTGTTTTCCACACTTGGGTATATATCCCATGTGTCTCTATTCCCCAGCTGCATTCTAGCACACAGTGCAAGAGCCTGATTACATAGCTTGCATCCAGCACATGTTTAAAATGAAATATACAAATGAATAACTATGCAAAACTTTACACAGTAAACTGAATAAAATTTTTATCCTATAATTAAGCATTATGTTGCCTGTCTGATGTTCAAAATTAAAGAAATCCTGAATGAAGGATTACCGATAAATATCTGGACTAGTTGTGCCTCGACAATTTATTGCAGAAATGAATTGTCATCTTCATTGTAGACCTGATAAATACCACATGGTATAGAATGTTGCCTTAAACAAGCTTAGATTGGACCTGTGCCAAATGGACTGCATAACAGTTTATGAAATCACAACTTCTGATAATAGTACTGAACACTACTTATATATTCTGACTGAAACATGCCAATACATTGGGCATGTTTGCTGAGGATAAAATACATGGTATAGAAGTCCTCTCACGGAGCTTTGCACTGTTAAAAGAATAAAAACCTTTGTGACATAAAATAACCTTCAGAATTAAATTACAATACAAGGATTTGAAAGACAGTAAAACTTTCTCAATAGTTTTATGGGAATGAGTAAGCTTGGAAGGGAATGAGCTGTAAAGATAATGCTGAGGTAGTAAATGCATTAATAAATTAAAAGAGAAAGAGAATCAAAACATGAAATCAAGAGTGAATTTTAAAGGTAACTTGATCAGAACATCAGGAAAGGCCATTGGAGACAGGAGGCTACTAGAGAATGCTCTGAAGCCAGACTGCAGCTCTCAGTATATATTATCCTTTCTCTCGATTTTTTTGTCCCGAAGAGACAGACATCCTTTGTTACTGGTTTGACTGTCTCTTGGGAACACTAATAACTATAAGGATACGGTAACCTGCAGTAAAGTTGAGTCAAGTTCTCTCTGAGAGCTACAGAGTGAGATGGAGTCAGGCTGTCTGTCCATTATTATCCACAATGTGAGTGTCTGTTTTAATCTGAACAAGGGACTTATGATTGAAAGTATATCACTATATTGGCATATCATATTGACTTTCTGATAATGTTCTAAAGCCAGTTGAGTAAAAGAGAGAAAATGCCACTGGGTACAAATTGTGGCATCAATTCTCTGCTGGACTGATCAATTGGATTTATATATTACCTCCAGCTACAATCTTAAAATCTATAGTTTTACACTCTCTTCAGTGCACAGCTCACAGTTTAAATAATTGCAGATTCAAATGAATTTTAAAAGGATCGAACAGTCTTAAATTAAAAATGTGTGAACATTGTTGTTTTAACTACTCTTAATTATTTACTAATTTAACTCAATGGATTCACCTTTTCTCTCCTACTCTCTCTCTCCATTCTTTTATCTTTCTTTTTTCTTTCTCTAATTCCTCTAAGAGCAAAGATTCCATATGAATCCTTCAAATAATTTGTAATGATTTTAATCAATAAAATTAATATATAGAGAGATTTATAGATACTTTAAACTGGCTTATCAAAAACTATCAGAAATTCTGAATTACAAATTCTCTGCCCTCAGACCTAACTGCCTCTCTCTTGTAATTATAATATTTGAAAATCCATTCATTAGACATCAATGTTGTATAAGAAAAATTAAAAATACATTTACTGAAAAATGCTTCCAGCAGAATAGAACACTGTAGCCTTTTTTTGCATGAAATCTTTGTACAAAATTGCAAAGCTCAGAGAGTAACCCAAATCATAATGCCACTTGCAAGAAATTCAACATATATTTGAAAAATTAGGCAAAAGCAAATAATATAAAGGTGATTTTAATGTGTCTCAGAATTTTTCTTCACATTTTTGATGTTAAGAAACATTGCATGATAAAAAATCTTTTGTTAGAAAAAATATAAAATGTGATTAATTTCAAATTGCTTCAAATGCTGAGTTTTGAAAGCTTCATATGTCATAACTTAAATGGATGTTGTTTAGAATTATATTAATGATCCATATTTACTGAATATTTATGATTCACTAGGAAATATGCTAAGTCATTAATATATATTAATGTAAGTTGCTTTCATGAACATCTAGTACATTAGGGGTTCTTATCTCTATCTTACAGATCTATAAACATAGACCTAAAGAGATTAAATAGATTTCTACACTACCTGGGAGATTGGATTAACATGGAAGACTCTTCTCCTCAATAAGTACTTAGAAATCCACAATTTTCAGACACTAAACAGAATCTCACTAATGCCGTGAGTCAATGCTGAAGCAAAAATGGCTCAATTGAGTCAGTGGCTCTATGTTTATGACATAGATGTCCTCCTTATTAGAGAATTAGGATGAAATTGCTAAAGTCTATATCTGCTTGGAGATATAGACATAAAGGCTATTTTAATGTGTCTCTAAATTTTTCTCCACATCCTGGATGTTAAGAAACATTACATGAGAAACAATCTTTGTTAGAAGATTGTTCCTTTATATCTAGTCAGAGCCAGATATAGACCTTAGTGGTTTCATCCTAAATCTCTAATGAAGAGGACATCTATGTCATAAACCTGTAGGATTACGAACTTGATCTATTTACATTAAATAGGTAATTATGAAGAGCTACCTTATTCATAAAAGGAGAACTAGGAAAATTAAAAGAAAAATACCTGTCAATTTCCTCTGTCCATAAAAATATAAATAGACAAAATGAAAAAATAAAATAGAACCCTCAAGTTAGTCCATTTCCTGTGTGGGGTCCAAATTTGCACAGATGTGTACTGCCTAGACAGAAAGCAGGAAGGACAGTGAAGCGTCCCAGAATGAGTGCTTCCTAACCCAAGGAATGCAGATTTCTTAGACCAAAACCAAAACCAAAACAAAATCTTCACAAGATAAACTCTTAGCAATAAACTATATGAAGAAATGAACCATTATGAAAGTAAAATGATAAAAGAATATTTTCACACAAATAAATAAAAATAACAATAAAAAGGATCAAAAATCATGTAGAAAATATGGGACTATGTCTAGACAAAGACTAGACATTGGTTTAAAAGACTAGACATTGGACAAAGACGAGAATGGTTTAAAAATGAAGCAAAAAGTAGTCATAAAAATTACATAGTTCATTAGTCTGCTCAGGCTACCATAACAAAATACTACTGACTGGGTAGCTTAAGCAGTAGATGTTAACATTTACTTTATCACAGTTCTGGGTGCTGCATGTCTAAAACTCTGTTGCCAACATGGTAGGTTTATGGTGAGGCCTCTTTTTTCAGCTTTCAAATGGCATCTCTACTCTGTCATCACATGATCTTTTCTCTGTGTTTGTGTTCAGAAAGAGTGAGAGCACTCTGGTATCTCTTCCTCTTTTTTATAAGGACACCAGCCTTATTGAGTTAGAGCCCACCCTCTAACCTCGTTTAACATTCATTACCTCCTCACAAGTCCTATCTTCAAACGCAGTTATATTGAGGTGTAAGCCTTCAAGATGAATTTTGAGAGCATGTAATTAAGTTCATACTAGTTCTTAAAAACAAATTAAACAAATCTATGACTTGAAACACAGATCTGAGCAAATCATCAACCATGCAGCATAAAATGATATGTGATAGGTAATACGAAAAGAAGTTGCAAAAATACATGAAATTACTCTTAAGATTTTGTTATTTTCTTAGTGTTCTGCATTTCCACTGCTTTGTGAAATCTTTATTTCAAAAGTAGCTTACCTCATTCTCTCCAGTAATTTCTATGAAAATATATTGGTAAAATTGTGCCCTCCAGATTTCTTGTCCAAAGCCAATTGAAGAAATGTCTGAATAAATAAGTAAATTCACACAGATTCATGGTGGACCATGTCTTAGTGGCATAATTAAACTAGAATTAGAATTAATATTATTATAGTATTGATCTAAAAATGCTTAAAAACCAATACTGTTACAATCTTGACCAAAAATGCTTAAAAATCAAAAATTATTTTAAAAGAATAAGTTGGCCAACAAGTAATTTAACTATTTTCTAAAAAAGAAAATTCAATGTTATACAAAGAAAGACAAAATCTTAATGTATATAATGTAATGTTCATTATGTTTTGATCTATTTTTATTCTCATATGAAAAAATAACTAAAACTGGGTAATTTATAAAGAAAAAGAAGTTAAATGGACTCACAGATCCACATGACTGGGGAGGCCTCACAATCATGGTGGAAGGTGAAGGAGGAGCTAAATCACATCTTATGTGGCAGCAGGTGAGAAAGCATGTGCAGGGGAACTGCCTTTATAAAACCATCAAATTTCATGAGACTTAATTACTATCATGACAACAGCACTAGAAAAACCCATCCCATGATTGAATTACCTCCTACTGGCTCCCTCCCAGAACACGTGGGGATTGTGGAAGCTATAAATCAAGATGAGACTTGGGTAGGGACACAGGCAAACCATATCACATTACATACAAAATCAAGTGAAAAAATAGTAGAAATAAGAGACAACTCTGTGAAGATAGTGAAATTGAAGGTACCAGTAATCTGTCTCCAGTTAGATAACAACTGCATGGCCAGAAGCTATCTAATTAGACTCTGGAGTCTAATGAAGCTTTGCAACTTCCAGAGGAAGACTTACATGGTAAATCATAGCTACTTTTGGTCAAATTGAGCTCCTTTCTCAGCAGCAGCTATGCATCCCTCATCCTCCAACCTCTTGGTACACAGCCCTACGTGTGTTCCTAGAGCAATTTGCACACAGTTTGCAGGAACCAAGGTAGGTGTGATCCTTAATTTTATGTGTCAAGTTGATAGGTCATGGGATGTTCAGATATTTGGTCCAGCATTATTCTGGGTATTTCTATGAGAATGTTTAGAATTAGATTAACAGTTAAGCTGGTAGAATAAGTAAAGCAGATTACCCTTTTTAATGTGAATGAGTCTTATTCAATAAGATTAGAGCTTAACTACAACAGAAAGGTTGATGCTCCTTCAATAAGAAAGAATTGTACCTGCCTTCTGTCTTCAAAGTAAAATATTGGCCCTTCCTGGGTCTTGAACTTTCTGACCCACCCTTCAGGTGTTAGGATTTGTCAGACTCTATAACTGTGAGCCAATTACATAGATAGATAGATAGGTAAAATATATACACACACACATTAATATTATATACTATATATTATAAGTATAATATTACATATATGTAATATATAATTATGTATAAAACTGATTCAGTTTCTGGAAAACCCTAATACAATGGGCAATAAGGATTCTGCTCTCCATATATCAGAGATCTGTATTCTAATCTCATGTTTCTGATACAGAGGCAGGCAGCCATTTTTGTACCCCATTTAACCTTGTTGTTAGCCTTAAGGTGAAGTAATGTTCAGGGATTTAAAAGGCTAATACATTACCCTCTCTTCTTTCAGTTTTTTTTTCCTCTTTATTTCTTTTGAGAATCAGTCATTTAATACTAGTATTTTTTTTTAACAGCATATAGGGAAAATTAGAAGGTCTCCATGCATGCCCAGGGAAAGGTGCAGGCTCAGAAAACACCTCAGAAGACTTCAAATTTACACTTCAGGTTGATCCTTAGTATAAAGATAGTCAATAACAATAAATCAACATAATATGACAAGGAAAACAAAACCAAACAAAAACATAAGGAAGGGGAAAAATCTGATTATCAGAGTTACACTATTAGATGGAATGTACTACTTTTATTCAAAATATAACAGAGCATGCAAAAAAATGATAAACTTGGGCCCATTCAAAGGAAAAATACAAACGAACTGAAACTGTACATTAGAAAGACCAGCTGGCACACACTCTCTTACCTGATCTTCCCTGCACATGCTTTCTCATCTGCTGCCACTTAAGATGTGCCTTTGTGGGAGAGAGATCCAAGATGGCTGATTAACAACAGCTCAGGATTGAAGGTCCCAGTGAAGGCGCAGAGAGCGAGTGGATGCCGCACTTTCAGACGAATTTTAGTTGCCCACAGACTGGGAGATTCCCGGCGGAGGAGCCACACGGGTCGCCAGCGCGACTTTTTTGACCTGCATGGCTGTTTTGCTGGCCCCCCAGCACGGCGCTTCTTGGCGCGGAGTATACAGGACAGGGTGCCCTTTGAGTCCGGCTCGGCTGGTCCCACCCCCACAAGGAGAACAGCAATTGGAAGCGCTGAGGACTGAGAGTTTCACAGTAAGCACAGCTGAACCGGGAAGGTCCAGCTGTGCGGGGAAGGGGCGTCTGCCAAAGGAAAACTAAGAAACAGAAAAAACTTCATTACCAGGCGGAGAGATCCAAGATGGCGGATTAACAACAGCTCAGGATTGTAGCTCCCAGTGAAAGCACAGAGAGCGAGTGGACGCCGCAATTTCAGATGAATTTCTGTGGAACACAAACTGGGAAATTCCCGGCAGAGGAGCCACACGGGTCGCCAGCGCGACTCTTGGCTGGAGCAGCTGTTTTGCCTGTGCCCCGGTGCGGCGCAGCGCTTCTCAGTGCGGAGTATATGCGACTGGGTGCCCCTTGAGTCGGGCTCAGCTGGTCCTGTTCCCACAAGGAGAACAGCAATTGGAAGCGCTGAGGACTGAGAGTTTCACAGTAAGCACAGCTGAACCTGGGAAGGCCTAGCTCTGTGGGGAAAGGGCATCTGCCGAAGGAAAACTAAGAAACAGAAAAAACTTCATCACCAACAAGCCAGACGTCCACTCAGACCCAATCTGAAAGTC
>CAUYLG010048059.1:0-18671 GCA_963573385.1 Cacajao melanocephalus | reverse complement strand
TTTTGTATTTTTAGTAGAGACTGGCTTTCTCCATGTTGGTCAGGCTGGTCTCGAACTCCCGACTTTAGGTGAGCCGCCTGCCTCAGCCTCCCAAAGTGCTGGGAATACAGGCATAAGCCACTGTGCCCAGCCTGAATTTATAGTTCTTTTAAAGCTTGCTGTCCCTCCCAGGCCTTGAGGGGTCTATTGTTGAGGAACAGTCAATGTCCCTAACTTTGTTTTATCCTCTTGGGCTTTAAGAATTTCTAGTGTCCTGTTTGGGGGCAAAGAACTGGCTGCTGGTGTTCTGGGAACTGGATGGGAGAAAGCAACTGGTGAGGGTGAGGTTGAGAGAGGAGCAGGGGCAGTTTCAGCTCTTGCTTCACTAGCACTAACCACCTAATCCTCCTGTTCTCAGAATTGCACTGTCGCATGTCCTTGTTGCCAGAGGTGCTCTGCAGAGAGCACACCTCCAGTCTTCTTTCCTGATGGAGGAGGAGAGGTGCCCAGTGGAGTGGAATGGGTGTGGGGGTCTTGGGGTATAACTACTTCTTAAATCGTTTCACCTGTCCTTGTTTTAGCTCTTCTCCTTCATCCCTGGTTTCAGAGACACAAGGACTGGTGCTCCTAGTCCTTGTGCCTTTCGAGGGTTTTGTGACATAAATTGAGCTGGATTTGGGATTCAGCTTGCTTAGTTTTACAACATTTGTTACTATTTGTCTCTCGGATTTACAATTCTAAATACTGCTTTTGTTCCTCTCCTGCTCTCCTGGATTCTATAGGGCTGTGTCTTGGGGAAAAAAAATCCCTTTTCTTTGGTTTTAGTGATGTTTCTACAGGGATCAAATTGAATGCATGTGTTATATCTATCATAATAACCTAGAGCTCCCTCTTTGTCTTTTTCATACGACGATCATAATTTGACACCATATTATATATTTGCTTATTAAAAGTTTCCCCCATTGGAATGGTAACTCTTCAAAGACCAAAACTGTCATGTTTATTACTATATTGATCATACCTAATATACAGTAGGTGCTAAAAAATATATTGAATAATGAAGGGCCAAAAGGGAAAAAGGCCAGACAAATTTATTCATATACAACATGGACACATCAAGTAAAAAATTCTTAGGGTCTGTAGGTCCTCATTGTGAGTGCAGTCATTTATGGCAGCCAGACCAATGAACATAAAAAAAAACAATGTCGGCTTGCAACATCGGAACCATAGTGTATTCGTTTTCTAGGATTGCCACACCAAAGTACCACAGAGTGGGTAGTTTAAACCACAGAAATTAATTTTCTCACAATTCTGGAGGTCAGAAGTCCCATGTCAAGGTGCTGGCAGAATTGGTGTCTTCTGAGGCATCTCTCTTTGATTCGCATGGTCATCTTCTTCTTTTGCCTTGACACGGTTTTTCCTCTGTGCGTGTGTGTCCAAATTTCCTCTTCTTTTTTATTTATTATTATTATTATTTGAGATGGAGTCTAGCTCTGTTGCCCAGGCAGGAGTGCAATGGAGCCATCTTGGCTCACCGCAACCTCCGCCTCTTGGGTTCAAGCGATTCTCCTGCCTCAGCCTCCTGAGTAGCTGGGATTACAGGCGCCCGCCACCACGCCCAACTAATATTTGTATTTTTAGTAGAGAGGGGGTTTCACTACATTGGCCAGGCTGGTCTCAAACTCCCGACCTTAGGTGATCCACCTCCCTCAGCCTCCCAAACTGCTGGGATTACAGGTGTGAGCTACCACACCTACCCCATTTCCTCTTCTTATAAGGACATCTGTCATATTGAATCAGTGCCCATCCTAATGACCTAATTTTAACTTAATCATCTCTTTAATGACTATATCTACAAATATAGTCACATTCAGAAGCGATTATTCTGGGAGTAGGACTTCAGCATCTGAATTTAGAGGGAACACAGTTCAGCCCATAACATTTTATCCCCAGATTCATGTCCTTTTAACATTCAGAATATACTCATCCCACCCCAAGAGCCTCAAAAGTCAACCCATTCCTGCACCAACTGTAAGTTCAAAATCTCATCTAAATGTCATCTAAAGCAGATATGGGTGAGGTATGAGTCATCTGAGTAGAATTGTTCTCCAGCTGTGAACCTGTGAAACTAGACAAGTTGTTTGCTTTCAAAATATTGTGGTGGGATAGGTACAGGATAGGCGTGTCCATTCCAAAGGGAAGAAATCAGAAAAAAGGAGGGGGTTATGAGGCCCAAACAAAGTCTAAAATCTAGCAGGACAAATTCCATTTGATTTTTTTTTTTTTTTGAGGGTCTCACTTTGTCATCCCAGCTTGAGTGCAGTAGCACCATCACAGCTTGCTGCTGCAGCCTTGAACCCTCCTGGGCTCAGGTGATCCTCCCACTTCAGCCTCCCAAGTAGCTGAGACTGTAGGCATGAGCCACCACACCCAGCTAATTTTTGTTTTTTTTTAATTGTTTGTAGAGACTGGTCTTGAACACCCGACCAGAGGTAAGCTGCCTGCCTTAGCCTTCCAAAGTGCTAGGATTACAGGCATGAGCCACCGTGCCCGGCCTGAATTAATATATATATTTTTTAAATTGTAACAAATCTAAAGATTCCCTTAGCATTTTCATTCACTGCAGGAAGGGAAGAATAGCCTTTTTAACATAAGGCCATATGCCTCTACAAGGGCAATAAACTAAAACTCAAAGTTCACCGAGCTCTAATTTTTTCCATCCCCAAAAGTTAGATCCTGAACTCAAATCTCTATTCCATGAAAAATTATGGTCTGCGAAAAAAATAGAAAGAAAAGCAGAGTAACTTCTCAGAATGTTAATTACCAAAGACAACAACAATGTAGGTTTTATCTTAGCAGGGGTGAGAGGGAACATAATCCCCAGGTCAGCAGAGAGGGGACACAGGGCAAGGGGACATGGGATGGTGCCTGTGATCACACCCATCCTGGCTCACCTTACCACTCCTCATCCCAGCCTTGGGGAGCACACCCTGGGAACACCATCTAGCAAGAGTATAATATGTGGGTATGATTTCTGAGGGGGTGAGGATAGAATTAATTGTTCACTTTCTTGGTCTACCTTCTAGACTTATCCTATTTAAATCTTTCCTGGCTGGGTGCAGTGGCTCATGCCATTAATCCTAACACTTTGGGAGGCTGAGGAGGGAGGATCATTTGAGCCCAGGAGTTCAAGACCACTCTGGGCAATGACATAGCAAGACTCTGTGTCTACAAAAAATACAAAATACAAATTAGCCAGGCGTGGTGGTGCATTCTTGTAGTCCCAGCTAGTCAGGAGGCTAAGATAGGAGGATCGCTTGAGCCCAGGAGTTCAAGGCTGCAGTGAGCTATGATGGCGCCACTGCACTCCAGCCTGGGTGACAGAGTGAGACTCTATCTCAGTAAACAAACAAATAAATAAATAAATCTATCTTTCTCAAGAACTATTTTTATTCCATTTTAAAACATAGCCTTAGGAAACTATCTTGTATCTCACAGCAGTAACCCCCAATAAGCACATATCAGTACTTCATTTCATGTGTTCTTTTACGCCCCATAGGATCTGGTAATTGGAGGGAACTTATGTAAGTTTCCCTCAGAGTGTGGACTTTGTGATCACACAGATCCAGGTTCTACTCTGCTATCTATTTGCTGTGTGATCTTGGGAAGTTCCCAGATCTTTGAGTTTCAATTTCCTCATTTATAAAACGAGAATAGTAATCTTACCCTCAATGATTATGCTATATTGTTATATTGTAATAGTAGCTAGCAACAATTAGAAATAAACTTTCCCGGTGGCTCACGCCTGTAATCCCAGCACCTTGGGAGGCCGAGGTGGGTGGACCACGAGGTCAAGAGATCGAGACCATTCTGCCCAACATGGTGAAACCCCGTCTCTACTAAAAAACACAAAAATTAGCTGGGCGTGGTGGCGTGCGCCTGTAGTCCCAGCTACTCAGGAGGCTGAGGCAGGAGAATTGCTCGAACCCAGGAGACGGAGATTGCAGTAAGCCAAGAGTGTGCCACTGCACTCCAGCCTGGCGCCTGGTGACAGAGCAAGACTCTGTCTCAAAAAAAAAAAAAAAAAAAAAAACTTACCTGGAAAAGAGATATTTATTCATGACTTTCGAGAACTCTGTCCCTGGAGTTTTGAGATTTCTACACATATATTTGCTCAATGTGCTTTCTGCATCTTCTCAGTTTGACACAGAGCCACCAAGTGCTCACTGGATTCTGCCTTTCTCAGGCACTTCAGATCCACTGGATTCAGGGTCCTCAACCACATCTCGATAATATGCCTGGTATCTCCCCCAATCCCCGGCTGAGTGTGTTGGTAGAATTATTTTTAAAAAGTCAGCAGAATTGTGGTAACTAGTAAGTGGTAAATGGTATCAACAGTTTGATCTTTGCTCCTTCTACATTGAAGTGGATGGATGGTTTTCCTATTCTCTCTCTCTTTTTTTTTTTTTTTGAGATAGAATCTTGCTCTGTTGCCCAGGATGGAGTGCAATGGCACAATCTTGGCTCACTGCAACCTCTCCCTCCTAGGTTCAAGCAGTTCTCCTGCCTCAGCCTCCCAAGTAGGTAAGATTATAGGCACCTGGCTACCACCACCACGCCTGGCTAATGTTTGTATTTTTTAGTAGAGACAGGATTTCACCATGTTGCCCAGGCTGGTCTCTAACTCCTAGCCTCAAGAGATCCACCTGCCTCGGCCTCCCAAAGCGCTGGGAGTACAGGCATGAACCAGCATGCCCAACGGTTTTTCATTTCTTTTTAATTGGACAAAATGGACATGGGAGAATGCTTAAGGGTAAAAGTGAGAGAGAGGATCAGCAGGCTGAAGTTGTCTTGTGGCTAAAGGGCACTTTTCTGGCTTTTAATTTGATAATTTCTCCTCCTAATCTTCCCTCACACTTCACACACTTCAGCCACTGTTTGTGACCACGTTTGCCATTAAAACACTCATGAGAAAAAGACAGGCTTTGAAATGCTGCCATTTCTCAATGTGTCCAGAAGAAAACTTAAGCTGACTTCAAGTCCAAAGGTGCATACTGACTGAAAAAAATGGCAATTCACAATCAGGAAGTTCTGAGCAAGGACAGAGAGCCCAGCATAGGCCAACAGACCAGCCTCAGCTGTAGCTTCATCCAGCTGCTGAAGAAGGTGAGCAAAACCATCTCCTTGGGAAGAAAATCAAACTCAAGATAGCAGACTTCCTTCAACTTGAGTGTTGTTTCATCCTTGCATAAAATTAAGAACAAACCCAAACTTTTTCCAAAAAGATGATGTAAGTGAAAATGCTGTGGAGCAGACTTCAAACAGCCCTAAAATGTCCTTTGCCTACACACCAGATAGTTCAAGGAAGCCGAAAAGTGCCCGCGGGAAGATTTTGTATGGGAACTTTAACTTCCCATTCCGTTTGACTTTTGGTCTTTAAAATACAGGTCAAATCAATGAATTTAATGAAGGCCGGTGAACATAATGGCTTTGCCTTGCATTTTGACCCACATAAAGGGGAGGCAGTCCGGGGCACAAAGCTTCAGCAGAACTTTAAGTGGTTAGTACACAAACGTGACAGAACGTTTAGAATCTCAGAGACTTGCGAGACCTATTGACAAGCAGTTAAAAGTATTTGAAATAGCTGCATGAATGGACTTTGATAAGGTAGCACTATTGTCTTCCATTGTCTCTTTCTCTTCATACGAAAACTCCCCGAAAAGAACAAGACTCAATGAATGTGAAATGTAGTGTCAGTTTTACTGGACTCCGGACGCCTTTGAGCACCGCGACTTTTTGTGGCGAGTTCATGCTATTTAAAAGTATTCTTCCCTCTGAGTTTCAACTCTTGCAAATGGTGACTTCTCAGTTCACTACCCACCCAAGTCTTTTCCAACTGCTTTCACGCCGTGAATAGCTCTTTAAGTTAAAAGCAGTGAAGATTAATTTCAGTATTTCTGCTTCTCCTTGACACTTGAGTTTTTCAGGATGGATGCCTGGTCACTCACCCCTTGGCTCAGTGGAGGGGGTGAGGGGTGGAACAGAGGAGGAAGGAGGCTTGTCCTTCTGCAACCTAAAGATGCCAAGAGCATGGGCAAGCAGCTCCATTCCGGAAATCTGCCGAATCGCCTTTCAACCTGGGAGAGAGGAGGAAACAAACAAAATCTAAGTACCAAATTTTAAAGAAATGTGTGGGCAAGAGAATAGGGCTGGGGAAGGGGTGTCAGCCCCAAATAACTCCTTATGAATTACTGTGAGCCAGTGTCTCTATTCCAGGAAAGCCTGTCTCTAGGGATCATCTCTACCTGTCTTTATATATATTTTTTTTCATCAGCGAACATCCATTTTTCCTAGCTGTGTCTAAAATATCAGTTCCTGGGAGGCTCCGCCATTGTTTGAAAACATCCTCTCCCATCTGCAAGTTGTGTGGAAACAGTGATGGGACGCAGAAAGTCTACAAAGGCCCTGTCTAAAGAGCCATGTGTTGGTTTCACAGGGTTTCATAGTTCTAAGATTTGCTAAATATGCTTTGGGGGGTTTTCTCAGTAAATCTCTATAGATAGATTTTATTGTATTTTACCCTTTTGTCTGTTTTTTGTGTGTGTGTCTGAAATTTCTCCCTTATTCATTGACCAGTAACTTTCTGTCACCCATCTTTGACTTTTCTCCTTACATCTGCATTTAAGCTGTCATTTACTTCTGCCATTCCCTCCTCTCAATATCTGACAGCCAAAGCCTCCATGCGCTTTTATCCCTTTGTGTTTGCATTATGACATAACCTGTGCAAAGTGGCCCAGCTCCCCAATTCTTGTATGTAAAATCTGCAACATTTTTTGAGACGGGTCAGTGCCCATTTTTGGGATCCTTTTCTTTATCTGAGTACCGTGTTAAAACTTTTTGCAGATGTGGCCTATTCAGGAGCAGGCTGCGGCTGCATGCAGAGATGGGGAAAAGAAGAAAAGGCCTTCCTATTTTGTGATTGCCATAGTAACTCAAATATTGCCAGTGTGTTTGCTGGTCTGGTCAGCCACAGCCCGGGAGCTTGATTTCCTGTGCAATCAAGCCCTCTACTGGAGATCATGGCTTGTGTGACACGAGGCTACACAGAGGACAGTGTGCTTGTTAGGCCTGAAATTAAGCATTTCACTTTAAAATAATACCCATTTGTATCCATTTTGTTCAACATAACAACAGCTGCTGTCCCTGGAATGACAGACTTGCCTTTTTAACCAAAGCTTCATATGACATTTATGAATGAGGCCAGTTCCATTCATTTGCGGTTTGAATTCACAGTAGTTATTTTTGCTGGTTTTTTTTTTCCCTTCCCCGGCATATGGGTGAAATTCAACATTATTCAAGTAATTATATACACAGTTCATGAGGAGGAAAAAGCCTGCTTTGTTTGTGTCATCTCCTTTAAACTAGTTAGTGGGCTTTAGTTCTTTTTTCTTAAGAAGGCAAAATATAGAAGATGAATTGATGGTAACTTTAAACATGCTGATTGCCTCGAAATAGAGAGAACTCAAGAAGAAGCAATGTTGTCACCAGGTTTTGTTTATTTGGTTTTTTTTGTTTTTTTTTTGTTTTTGGATAAACAACGAAAAGCATCAATCCAAGCCGCTCACTGGGAAAGGGGCAGAGAAATCCTGGGCAGAACCCTCCTGCGAAAGCCATAAAAACGGCAGCTCTGTGTTCTTGTTTTGCCTGCCAAGTGCCCAGGGCGCAGAAAGATGAACAAGACTGCGGGGCATTACCCAGGTGAAGATGCCTGATTCGGGACAAAAGACAAAATGGCAGGCCTTTCAGGATACACTGCAGTTTTGCAATATTGCGAGTATCTAAAAAATGGACATTTAGTCACCACGTTAACCCATCGATACGGTGCAATGGGGATGCATGAATAATATCCCCGTGGATGAGCAGCACCATTGATGGTGCTTTTCCTCCTCCTGCTCCTCCTCCTTCTTGAGCATCGTCCTCCTTCTCCTCCTTACCATCATCTCCAACGTCATCATCACGTCCCCCAAACTCTGGCGGAAGATATCTCTTCTATATACTTTTTCAATATCATATCACTAAAAGCCTTCTATCCCAGCTTGAGAATTAGAGAAGTAACAGAAAATCAAACTATTTGCAACTAATTCTCAATTTGTAAATTTACTTCAGCTAACACAAATATCACCCTATGAACTCAATGTCCCTCAAACATGCTCCCCTAATCTGAAAATAAAGAGGACCTGAAAGGATGATTTTCATAATCTGTAAATTTCAATTTTTCTCAACATGTAAAAACACGCTTATAAAATTAAAGCATTTGTCTTGAGTCACAAAGTTTGGACAAGTTATTCTATCCTCCCTTCATAGCTCCAGTTTGTAGAAAACACTGTTGAAAAGCAGCATTAGTAGGATCAATTGTGATGGATGGCATTTGTTTTCTCACTGTTTTGAAGTTATCTATCTTATAGAAAAATGATCACATCAACACAAGCTATAATTTCAGGAAGAAACATTTCTGTTCCTAAATTTACATAATGGTTTCAATTTGTGTAAGAAATTGATAAGTTATATAGTTAAGCAACAATGAATGATGAAGATTCCACTCATCAGAAAGGGTGTGTGTGTGTGTGTGTGTGTGTGTATACATACAATGTATCTAGACTATAGTAAGTCAGAAATAGAGTCTACAGTAGAAACTATTCCATATCTTTAGTGCTTAGAGATGAGTTTGGAACAAGGTAAGTATCATAAAGTGCTAATTATTTTGTATTATCCTAGTAATTTTATCTATTCATTTATTCAAAATTCACATGAAGCCAAAATGGGATGAGTAACACTAATAAAAGTAAACTCTCCAACAACTTATTTACATAAGAACTAATGGAATTCTTAAATTAATTTTTAACTATGCACACATAACAGCTATTACTTCATTCATTCATTGATCCATTCACTTATTCAGAAATGTAAAGATGATTTCAGTGTAGCACAGTGCTGGCCACTGAGGCCAAAAGCTAGAAAATAGCCCAGAGATTCCCTGAGCAGGCACTGCCGTGGGGAGACAGAAAACTGAGCAGACCTGCCCCAGCGACAGGGCACTTGCCGGAATGGAGTGTGGTCAAGATAGGCAGAGTGCCTCAGTGAGGAGAGGAAGAACCTTACTCCGCTAAAACTGGAGGAGGACGCCATGTGGAATTTGGATCACTGAAGAGGAAGAGAAGACAGGAATGAGAGAAGGAAGTACTCTAGGTGGATGAAGGCAAGCTGCAAAAGCCTAAAGCAAAGATTTATGGCATTCCTATTATAGGCAAGTTACTTTGTTAATCAAATAAAATAATTATTCAGTCTCTGCCCTCAAATGACTCCCAATCGACCATTATATGTCTAATAAGGAAAAAATTGCATTTCAAACCAAGTAGAAACTCCCTTTGGGTTTTCTAAGCCTGGCTTACCTGCACTCGTGGACGTGACTGAGGATGAACTCTGATCATCCTAACTACGGCCTCTCTTTTGTTCTCTGCAATTTGAAAACATGCCAAGGGCCCTCTGAGATGTCCAGTCTGTGTGATGTGTGTGTCCTCTGTGATATAAAGCCCTCATTCTGAGGAGGCCCTGGGGAAGAGCCTCAGGAAGGACTACATTTCTGACAGACTGGCGAAGTCTCAGGAACGCACTGGGAGTATTGCCAAGGCCAGCAGCCAGGCGAGAGGGAAGAGCAGCTCATGGTGTGGAGCTGGAGTGATTTTCTTCTTCCTGACACCGCCTTGCCCTCAGCTAGTGCTTCCCTCTCTTAAAGATCCTGTCCTCCCATGCCCCTACCTTCCCACCCCACCCACACCCTACATTTCTCTACTCAGAACCTCCTCTGTATGCATATAGCTGGCATAAGTAATATTATTCCCAACTTGTGAATGTGTTGTTTTGTTAGTTCAAGTTCACTGGGGTTAGCCCCGCTATATCAGCCCTACCCTGCAGGACTCAGGCAGACGATATCACTTCTACACACTCTTCACATCGTAGCACCAAAAGCCCTCTATCCCGGCTTGAGCACTGCGGAAGCAATAAGGAATCCACCTGTTGGAGCCTAATTCTCATTTGTAAATTCACTTCAGCTAACAACAAGAATTTGACCTTCTGAATTCAACGCCACTCAGCGAGTCCTATTCTGTGCTCAGGATGTTGAGATTATGGGATGGAGGGCTAAACAGGAGCTCGAAGAAGTGTGGAAATGGACTCTGTGATAACTTTCACACTTTCTTTCATAGCACTTATAGACATTGTAAATTAAATAATGGCTTGAGTCGTGGCTTGTGTAATCTCCATTTTTCTCACTAGAAGGTAAGCTTGGTGAGGGAGCACCATCTGGCCTGTTCTCTGCTGTATAGCCAGGGCTGAGCCAAGTGCCAAGAAGACAGTGGTCACTCAAAAACTAGTTGTGGCCAGGCGCGGTGGCTCATACCTGTAATTCCAGCACTTTGGGAGGCCAAGGAGGGCAGATCACGAGGTCAGGAGCTCAAGACCAGCCTGGCCAATGTGGTGAAACCCCGTCTCTACTAAAAATGCAAAAATTAGGTGGGCATGGTGGTTCACGCCTGTAATCTCAGCTACTGAGGAGGCTGAGGCAGGAGTCGCTTGAACCCAGGAGGCAGAGGTTGCAGTGAGCTGAGATCGCACCATTGCGCTCCAGCCTGGGTGACAGAGCGAGACTCCATCTCAAAACAAACAAAAAAAAAACTAGTTGAATGGATGAGTGTATGCATCTGGCAACAACTACTGCTGCAAACTTGCTGGGATCCTTCCAGCAGCCACATGGCCACTTCTCATCCCCACTGAGACTGTCTGTGGACACAACAGATGCGCAAGCAGGTATTTCTAGGGCCACCCACGGCACCTGCTATCATAGAAAGGTATTGTTCAATATCTCTCCAGTTCCTGTTGGAATCAGAAAAATACATGTTTTTTCCTACTCTTCATACTTTCTCTACCCCTTTGCCCCTCTGTTCCCAGCTGTCTTATACTCTGACAGGTCAGTGGCGGTGACACATAAGACCAGAGGATTCTATAAATTTTGAAAATTATTACTCATCTACAGTATCTTATATGATTTTCAACTCTGAAAGCAAATCACCTGGCAGAGTCTCCACCAACTCCTGATACCCAGTTGCACTCTAGGCCAATGAAATTGGAAGCTCTGGAGGCTGGGCCCAGGACACAATATTTTTTAATGCTCTGCAGATGATTCCAACAAGTAGCAAAGGTTGAGAATACTCTCTAGCAGACAGTCATAATCTCTCCCTACTAGGGGGCCGTAAGGAGGGAAATGCTCCAAATTCATTTTCACATTCGCGGATGAGTCTTAGATATTCCCAGGTTCCTGTTCTGAGCTTGACCCACAGAACACCCTCATAGGAACCTGGTGGTCACAGGTGGCAGGCAGGGGCAGAGATCCCCAAATAAAAAGTTGCTCAATCTCATAGCAATCAGGGAAATGCAAATTAAAGCAATAATAGGATTCCAGTTTTTGCCCATCTGTTTATCAAAAATGACTGATACCATACTGGGCTGGCTGTGGTGCAAGAATGAGTATTCTCTACAGGGTAGACTATAAATTACTATATTCTTTCTGAAAAGTAAGCTGGCAAGATTTATTAAAGTTTAAAATGGGTTTGACTTCTGAACCAGAAAACCCATTTCTGGAAATATGTGTGTCAGAAACAAAGAAATGCAAGTACAGAGTGCATCATGGCTTGTGATAGCCAAAAGGAAATCTAATGTGTGTCAGTTACCAATGGGATATGTATGATTCATTCATACTGTGTGATATTTTGCTATTAAGAAGAATGAAGGAAATACCTGTATATGAATTGACTTTGAGGGATATTCATGCTATACATTGTTTAAGTGAAAAACTGAAATTACAGAATTGTAGATAAGATTCCATTCATCTAAGAATAATGAACATGTCTATCTCAGGTGTATGTGTTTGTATAGAAAAATATGGAAGAGGCCAGGCACGGTGGCTCACACCTGTAATCCCAGCACTTTGGAAGGCTGAGGTGGATGGATCACCTGAGGTCAGGAGTTCAAGACCAGCCTGACCAACATGGTGAAATCCCATCTCTACTAAAAATACAAAAATTAGCCAGACATGGTGGTGCAAGCCTGCAGTCCCAGTTCTCAGGAGGCTTGAACAGGAGAATTGCTTGAACCCAGGAGGTGGAGGTTGCAGTGAGCTGAGATTGTGCCACTGTACTCCAGCCTGGGCAGCAGAGTGAGACTCCATCTCAAAAAATAAAATAAAATAAAATAAGAAGAACAAGAGGAAAAATATGGAAGAAGAATATGTTCCAAGTTGGTGATAGTGATTAAAAGGGGATAAGGTGGTGAGATTATTAATTAATTAATTTGGGAAATTTAATAATCTCCCAAAGTGCTGGGATTATAGGTTTGATTATAATTTAATAATAATATACAGTGCTAAATAGAAATTTAGCACTTCTACGCATTGTTTGAATTGTGACAATGACCATTTATCACTTTTGTAATTCAGATTGCTGAAATAAATGGACTGGGCATGGTGGCTCATGTCTGTAATCCCAGCACTTTGGGAGGCTGAGGCGGTCAGATCACTTGAGGCCAGGAGTTCAAGACCAGCCTGGACAACATAGCTGGACAAAAAATAAAAAATTAGCTAGGTGTGGTGGTGCAGACCTGTAGAACCAGATACTCTGGGGGCTGACACAGGGGGATCACTTGAGCCCACGAGTTTGAGGCACCGTGAGCAAAGATTACACTACTGCACTCCAGCCTGGCTTAACAGTGAGACCCTGAGTCTTTAATAAAAAGAAAGGAGAAATGTTGAAAGACATACAAGAAGACCCAAGTAAATAAATACACCAGTATGAAAACAACCATTCTTAAGTATGTACAACTGCCGAACCCAAAGCTAATCACCAAGTGGGAAGAGGCATAGGGTAGAAAGAGAAGACGTAGCTCTTGAGAGTTTCAGAGTTTTCTGTGGTTCTTAGCCTCCTCTTGTGGAAAGTGGAGAGAACAATAGCATGCAATTCAAGGGGGTGTTGTAAGGCTAAAAGGAGACGATGCATGCAAAGCAGAGATTCACAGCAGTCGCCTCGTGAATGTGCACAGTGGTGGTGATAGCGACGATGACCTTCTATATAGTCAAGCCAGTTCAGAAGTACACATAGATGAGGCTTCCATTTTCTCTAGGAACAACAAGCCACTCTGACCACAGGGAATATTTGTTGACCTGGCCAATATGGAAGAATATACTGAAAATTAGCAATAGTGGTTAAAAGGGGGAGGGATTTAGAATTTTATTGGGTTTAGAGTTCTAAGATTCTGTGATTAGAAGCCTTTGTGAGTTGGGATGGGAAAGGTCATTTGGTTTGTGCCTTCTCTCCCCACAAATTCCCAAAAGAGCTATGAAATGGGCCTTTTCTCCCTGGTGTGGATTAGCTGTGGGAAGCAAGTGATTATACTTTGTGAAGCCTGAAGCCATTTCTTTAGAAGGAGCTAGATGTTTCCAGGTACATGGTGGGGGAAGAGGCGAATGAAGGAAGGTGATGCAAAAGTTACTTCTGGGGCTGACAGTATAGCCAGAGAGGCAATAAGACAAGCAGCCCTGGGAGAAAGACCATCTCAAGACCTGGACACAGAGATGTAGACCTGCTGGATCTCCACTGAGCAGAGGCAGCTGTGTTTGTAACCCAGCTCACCTGGACTTCCCAGGTTGTGGATAGTAATGAGGGCACCATAAGGGGAAACTGTGCAAAGGGTCATTGTACTACCTATAGATAAGGGGGCATCAAAGTGGGAGAGTCTCACCTGGGCTCACGTGCAAGTCTGTTCTTTCTGGGACCACCTGCCCTCTCATGTTGCAGCTGCCTCTCCTGAGTAGCTCCCGGAGTGGGCTACAGGCTTCTCACCAGGCATGGCGAATCCCCACCATGCTGCATATGCCTTGGCATGCTCACCAATGCAATGAATTGTTAGGTAGCAAGGTTGCATGGTCATGGTCAAGGCAGGCAAGACCTTAGCAAAGGGCCGGGATTTTCAACATAGGACGCCACAGAAGGACCTCAGGGCTCATCACAGTTTGAAGGACTCTTTGCTGAGGGAATGGAGCAGGGAGAGCCCCCGTGTCTGATGTAACCAGAAAAGCTCTGCTTTCCCTCATCTTATGTCAGGATCCATATTCCACTTTCTTCATGCAAAGGCTCCCTCTGCTAAGCATAAGCTTGCAATTCTATGGTACCTACTTGACTTAACAGGAGGAAAGTCCAGACACTGACCTCTTATTGTGGCTTTAGAGGAAGGTGTTGCAACTTCCCAGATCTTTCTCACAGAGGGCCTAAGGCCTAACCTGCTACCAACAGGAACGCTTAATCCTTTTAGTGGCCAATACTACAGGCATTCTTCTTTGTATGCTCTGCCTTCTCTTTACACAATTATTTACTTTTAAAAAATTGGGGTAGAATACACATAACAAAATTTACCATGTAATCATTTTTAAATGTACAGTTTAGTGGCATTGAGTACATTCACATCATTTTACAACCATCACCACCATCTGTCTCTAGAACTCTTTTCAACTTGCACAACTGAAACTCTGCACTCATCAAACAATAACTGCCCATTCTACTCTGCTCCCAGCCCCTGGCAACCACCATCCTGTTTTCTGTCTCTGTGAATTTGACTGCTCTAGGTACCTCATAGACGTGGAATTATATGGTATTGGTCCTTTTGTGACAAGCTTCTTTCACTTAACCTACTGTCTTCAAAGTTCATCCGTGTTGTAGCATCTGTTGGAATTTCTTTCCCTCTTGAGGCGAATATTCCATTGTATACCTATGCCGTGTTTTGTTATCCATACATCTGTTGCTGGACACTTGGGTTTCTTCACCTCTTGGCTATTGTGATAGGGCTGCAAGGTACATGGGCGTACATCTGCTTACTGTTTTTTTTTTTTTTTTTTTTGAGATAGAGTCTTGCTCTGTCTCCCAGGCTGGAGTGCAGTGGTGTGATCTTGGCTCACTGCAACGTCTGCCTCCCGGGTTCAAGCAGTTCTCCTCCTCAGCCTCTCTCGAGTAGCTGAGACTACGGGCAAGCACCACCCCACCCAGCTAATTTCTGTATTTTTAGTAGAGACAGGGTTTTTTCATGTTGGCCACGCTGGTCTTGAACTCCTGACCTCAGGTGATCTGCCAGCCTTGTCCTCCCAAAGTGCTGGGATTATAGGCGTAAACCACCGTGCCCAGCCCATCTGCTTAAAGTAGATTTCTATAACCACTTGTGGCCCCATTCCCCACCCCTAGTGTGTTACCAGCAGGAACACTTAATTCATTTAGTGATCAATACTACAGGCAGTCTTTTTCTGCCAATCCAATCTACTTTCCCTCAACGCAGTCTTCCTCTTCCTAATCTGCCTTCACAGCTCTCATGATCTGAGACGTCCCCAGCCTGGCACAGGAAAAGGACCTTAAGGGGCCTGCGAAGTTCTTCCACAGGTTCTCCCCAGCAGGCCCACTGCCACCTCCTCCTCCCCGCCTTGGCTACCATATCGCCAGATCCCCTGGCCACCACATATTCAGATCCCTGTTTCCCACCAGCCGGGGGGGACTGTTCCGTGCAGAAATGTAGCAGAATTTTCCCAGGCTAATTTACTAACTCAGATGAGAGGAACCCATAGAATTCACATGCAGAAACAGAGTATTTTTAAAAAATGTAACTCTAACTATCACAACTAGATGAGGAAGTGGGAGTGAGTCCACCCCCAACTCTTCTTCTTTTTTCTGTTTTTCCTTTTCTTTTTTCTTCTGCAAAAGCCACAAAAGGGTTAAATACTTTGCCACGAGGTGGGATAAACTTCTCAAATCTGCGGTCCCTTGATTATCTGACACCCGCACTGTGTGGGATGCCCCAGCTCCTTTGTTGGTTATAATGGCACATCTTCATTATTGTTCTAATACTCTTTTTTTAAAAAAACACCCTAATCTTTCTCTGGTGCCAATGACGGCCACAATGCGGAGACGTTTTATTTCTCTCCCCTCTGTCCTTCCCTGAACCCCCTATTGTTGCCATAGTCACGATGGGGTGGTAGTGCCGGGGCAGGGCGGTTTCTGTACTGTACCGCCCCGAGCTTATTGTTTAAATCTGTATTATTCCACTGTTCTGAAGATTTACATTTTTAATGGCTCATTTATGTAATCCCATAAATAAAGTAGCGAAAAAAGCATCCCACACAAATGAGTGAATCAGAGTTTGTAAAAGGCCCCTGAAGCAGGTCACTCAGGGTCTCAGCTGCGGGGCCTTGATTGGTGTGGCTGGTGTTAGCCAGGGTGGCAGTGGGCTTAAGACCACCCAGTCAGCGCCCAAATGGGGCATTACCAAGGAATAGCGGGATGGTGCTGGACTTCAATCTCCCCTATTTATCAGAGAACACAGTTCTACTGCAAAATCCATTTTAGTCTGAGACTCATTTACCTTATTGCTTTGACAGCTGCACCTCTCTCTGGCAGAGAAGTTTCTACGATTAGCTTTTTCCCTCCTAACAGCTGATGTGTGTTTTCCCTGCCCCTCCTTTCTTCTTCTTCTCAACCAATATATTCCTGGGGCTGCTAAATTTTTCTCTAAAGAGCCTGTGAATTCAAGCACCTGCCCCAAGAATGTATTTGACACACTGAACAGAGATACAGTTGGAACAATTCACTGCTAGGCTTCCCCTCACCAGCTTCTCTCTTCATCCTCCCTCGCCCTGATGAAAAGCCTTAGTGAACCTTAGCTCCTTTGGGGAAGTTTGTGCTAATTAAGCACAAACGAAGAAAATGGCCAAAACATAACTGAGTTGGCGGGTCTAACACTCTTTCCCAGCTTTGATGCAGACCTATAAATTCCTGTTCTTGACAGACTGCTTGGTTCTGGGATGCTTGTTCAACAGTCACTGGAAACATTTTTTGCTTTAGAATATTATAGCAAAATGTGACCGTGGGATCGGAGTCCTCTGTCTGTATCTGTCTTGCTTCCCTGTGTCTTTGCGGTGGCCTCTGTGTGTGATTGGCAGTCAGAAACACACAGTTGGTAGTTTGCAAGTGGTCTGCGACCAGAGCCATAGAGAAACAGAGGAAGTGTAAAGTGCTCGAAATGCACATAAATGTCATAGTGTATCCAAATGCAGTCGAAATTAAATTGATTAAAACAGTAGTCTCAAAGCAAGAGAGCCACCAAGGCTTAAGTTTCTTATTTTCTCACTGTAGAAAATGACTTCTAAACTTTGCAAAATGAGGATTTTAATCCATAATTCCTACCTTGGTGGGTTTATGAGAAAAAGAAATGCTTTTTTTTCTCTTACATCTTCTTAGATGGGAAAGTATCCTGTAAGTCAAATTGGTTGTCCATTTTTCCCAAGAAGGCCAGGGAGGCTGGGTGGCAGAAGCCCCATAATGGGAGTCAGAGGCCAGGGCTTGGGTCTGGTGAATGCAGCTTGCTGGGGAGCCTGTGGCAAGCCCCCTGTTCTCCAGAATGCAGGTTCTGAGAAGTCGGCAGAAACTTCTCTCTGTCCACTGCCGTATCTCCACTACCTGGAATGATGCCTCAATGTGACAAAGGACACACGACATATGACAGTGGTATTGACTGCCAGACTGAGGGAAGAATCTATCTGAACCTTACCCTAGTCTTTTGTGAACCCTGTCTCTGAGCGTGGTCATGAAAACCTGAGGGGTCCTGGGATCCCAGCACTTTGGGAGGCTGCAGTGGGCGGATCACTTGAGGTCAGGGGTTTGAGACCAGCCTAACCAACATGGCGAAACTCCGTCTCTACTAAAAATACAAAAAATTAGCCTGGTGTCTGGCGTAGTGACGGGTGCCTGTAGTCCCAGCTACTTGAGAGGCAGAGGCAGGAGAATCACTTGAACCTGGGAGGCGGAGGTTGCAGTGAGCCAAGGTTGCACCATTGCACTTCAGCCTGGGCAACAGAGCGAGACTCCATCTCAAAAAAAAAGAAAGAAAGAAAAAAGCAAAGAAAACCTAAGGAAATGCTCTATATGAATGCCCCTTCAAGTGTGTCCAGAGAATATCTAAATGTGAGTTATTATTCGCAGTGATGAGCACCTCAGGAGATGGGACAGAAGTTAATCTTTTCTCTTTTTTTTAAATTGCATTTTAGGTTTTGGGGTACATGTGAAGAACATGCAAGATTGTTGCATAGGTACACACATGGCAGTGTGATTTGCTGCCTTCCTCCCCATCACCTATATCTGGCATTTCTTCCCACGCTCTCTCTCCCCAACTCCCCACCCCCCGCTGTCCCTCCCCTATTTCCCCCCAACAGACCCCCATCGTGTGATGCTCCCCTCCCTGTGTCCACGTGTTCTCATTGTTCAACACCCACCTATGGGTGAGAACATGCGG
Source organism: Cacajao melanocephalus (assembly GCA_963573385.1). Lineage (NCBI taxonomy): Eukaryota > Metazoa > Chordata > Mammalia > Primates > Pitheciidae > Cacajao > Cacajao melanocephalus. The sequence goes on along the minus strand of CAUYLG010048059.1, from coordinate 263 downwards.
TGTTTGATTTTCTGTTCTTGTGTCAGTTTGCTGAGAATGATGGTTTCCAGATTCATCCATGTCCCTACAAAGGACACGAACTCATCATTTTTTTATGGCTGCATAGTATTCCATGGTGTATATGTGCCACATTTTCCCTGTCCAGTCTATCATCGATGGGCATTTGGGTTGGTTCCAAGTCTTTTCTATTGTAAACAGTGCTGCAGTGAACATTCATGTGCATATGTCCTTATAATAGAAAGATTTATTGTCTTTATCCATTT